>JAHTLZ010003468.1:3341729-3374514 GCA_023846285.1 Phrynocephalus versicolor | reverse complement strand
TTAAAAATATCCTTGGCTAAATCTATCCCTAAATATTTAATGTGACAGCTTTTCAGTCCACAATTAGAGATAGTCTCAATTTCTTGTTTATCATTATTAAACATAATTTCTGATTTTTGCCAATTTACACATAATCCAGTTATTTCACCAAATTCCTCTAGATGTGATTTTATTCTTGGTATATTATCTAATGGGTTTTTTTATTGTTAGTAAGGCATCATCTGCAAATAAACTGATTTTAACCTTCCCCTCCTTCCCCATACCTTTGATTAGTTCATCGTCTCTTATTACATTTGCAAATAACTCTATGACTATACAAAACAGAACTGGAGATAAAGGACAACCCTGTCTCGTTCCTCGGCCTAAAGTAATCTGTTCTGTCATCCCATCATTAACTATAATTGAAGAAGTACTGTCTGAATAAAGTTGATTTGTTACACCTAAGAATTTTTTTCCAAATTCCATTTCTCTAACACAAGTTTTAAAGCAGACCATTGAACACAATCAAAAGCTTTAAATAAATCTAAGGATAGGATACATGCTTTATCTTCCCATCTCATGAAGAACAGTCAAAGTTCTTCTAGTAATATTTGACATTTGTCTGCCCTTAATAAACCCAGTGTGATCTTCTTTAATATATTTAGCTATAAAAGTATTCATTCTTTTGGCTAAAATTGCTGTGAAGATCTTAGCATCCTGATTTATAAGAGATATTGGTCTGTATGATCCAATGTCTGCTGGATCTTTATTAGGCTTGGGAATTAAAATAGTTAACAAATGTTTCCAAAAATTTGGAGCTTGCTCCCCTTCCATTATCTCATTATAAAGTTTCTTTACATTAACAATGATTTAAAAATCTTATAGAATGCAGGTCCCAATACATCAGCTCCAGGAGTTTTACCATTCTTTAAGTTATTTATCACATCCTCTATCTCCTCATCTTTAATTGGTCTCTCCATTTCTAACACATCTTCCTCTGCTAAACTAATCTTTAGGTTGTTACCAATATATTTTTATATATCTTCTTTCCTATTATTTTTGGCTGTATATAAAGTTTGGTAAAATTATTGTGTAGCTTTTAATTTTTCCTTCATTTGTGTACAATTATTACCTCTTAAGTCTCTTATCCTTCCTATCCTATTTTTATCCTTCCTTTTCTGTGCTATCTTAACTAACAACTTCAAATTTTTATTACTATATTCAAAAAATTTTCTTTTTAAATATAGTAAATTTCTTTGAGGTTGTTGTAGTTCTAGATTTTCTAATTCTCTTTTTTTATCCTCAATTTGGATTAGTATCTTTTTGGCTTTATTTAGAAAAAATTGGGTTTCTAGGTTTGCTCTTAAAATTTCCAAATTTCTTCTATTCGCTTCGTCTATTTTTTTTTAATATAGAATTTTCTTTAATCAGGTAGCCTCTGGGCACAGCTTTCATTGTGTCCCATATGATTCCTGTTTGTCCTCCACCTTCTTCGTTTATATTCCATGTTGCCAACCATTCTTTTTGTATTTTTTGTATTGCTTCTGGAAATTGGCCAGAAGGGTGGGAGAACAGAAATTATTTGTAGGGTGGAGGGACTGGGTTAGTTTAGCTTTTATTTTAGTTGATGTTTGTTATATTAGTTGCACTGTGGGACCGTGCCAGATGGACAAAAAAAATAAATCATGGGAAAATTTATAAAATTCGCAACACTGAATGTGAAGGGCCTGGGATCTGTTCTGAAGAGAAAAAGAATAGAAATGTTAATTAAGAGGAATAAACGTGACATAATCTTCCTTCAAGAAATACATCAATCAAAAGATGGACTTAATGAACTGAAAATACTGAGTATTGACATTTATGAGAAAAGTTTTGGCTCATCTAAAGCAAGGGGGTGGCTATCTTAATTTCAAAACATTGTGATTGTATTGCTGAAAAATCTGTGAAAGATGTGGAAGACAGATATATAATACTTCAGGTTACAATGGTTACAGATCAATATACACTAGTAAATGTTTATACACTAAATGCTAATCAAAAATTTTTCTATAAAGAAGTCTCGGAGCAGATAGAAATTGTAAAGAAGGGACATTTAATTATGGCTGGAGATTTTAATATGGTCATGGATAAAATTAAAGATAAAACAGTTTATAAGAATGAGGATTGGAGGGTTAGACATACAATTTTAACAAAATTTATGGAAAAGACAGGTTTGAAAGATGTTTGGAGAGAATTGAAAGGAGATGAAAGGAAATATACATTTTATTCTGCAGTTCATAAAAGTTATTCCAGGATAGATTATATATTCATTTCACATAGTTTACTATCTAAAGTAATAAACATTAACAATGAGGTGATAAAAATTACTGATCATGCTTTAATGACAGCTGAAATAGAAACAAACAAGAACTATAGAGAAGCTAGAAGGTGTAGAATGGATCTCAGAAATTTCAGATATGTTTATGGAAGATCTGGAGTTATAGGCAGTGCAATGGCCCAGTTTGCTGATTATACCAAATTATTTAAGAGAGTTAAAAAGCCCTAACAGATTCCAAAGAGCTTTGATAGGATGCCTCCAACCTGGAGAACAGAAACTAACATTGAAAATGAGATGCAGTAACCTGAATCCTACTGGTATTTGTGTAAGGTTTGTGTAATTTGCTGCAGCTAATAGACAAGATGCCAGGGCACATCTTAGTTATGAAGCTAAATATATGACCAAGCATGTGACCAAGACATACCCCGGCACCTCATCAATTAGATTTAATTAGCCCCAACAAGTTGTGCAGACGTTTCGCAAAAATCAATAGGACTCCAGCCAATATCTAAATTGACAAAAGAAATACAGAAACCCATCTTTAAATATGACTGTGAGATCTGAGCTGGCAATGAACAATCAAGAAAGATCTTTGGGTTGTGGCAGATAGTTTGAAAAAAAATGCCTACCTAATAAATGCCATTGGAAATGAGGTGCATTCCAGACTGGGCATAATCCACAAAAGCAATGAAAATAAAATGGTTAATATTTTATACCATTATGATTATGCCCCAGTCATCCAGCATTCTTTTAGGATGCAATCAATCAACATGTCATCATGATGGGCTTATTGGGATCAGGTAAATACTGATCTTGATTAAGCAAAACTTAATGCTTTCCCTTTATCCCTCCTTCTTGGAACCCATGCCACTTCCATCCAAGTGATGTCTTGTTACTTCACAAGATGGCTGCAGCAGTTTCTAGCACTTTTCTACTCCTAGCAATTCCCTGTGGGTGAATTCCCAATGGCAGTACTGGTGAATCCATGGCACAGGTGCCCAAGGTGGCAGCTGGAGCCCTTTCTGTGGGCACCTGATACTGCCCCTAAACAGCCACCTGTATTCAGGTTAAATGGCTGTATTGGCACTTTGCAAAAAAAATAGTGGGTTTTGAATCGCAGTTTGGGCACTCGGTCTCTAAAAGGTTCACCATCACTGACCTACGGACCAGGCTTCCTTTTCCAATACTGTACTTTAGTCTCATGCTTCTCCCAGGCCTCAGAGATTTGGAGTTTTATACCAGTCTGGACCAGCTATACTTTTAAATCCACTTCAGGACTTCAGTGTATTATTTGAAGCTCATCTTTTTCAAATCAGCTGCTTCCACTTATTCAACCTTAGCTATTGCCATCCCTGTCTTTGGCCTCAGGAAGGTGTAGGCAGCTATTTGAGAGAGAAATCAGCATTCTTCACCTGCAAGTAAGCATATTTAAGTTCTACACTGACAACTGGGAACATGTTCACTTTAGCAACAAAAGCAATGGCTAAGTTTCCTGTCTGTCACATAGAAAGACAAGATTTGTAGTCTTTGTACATAGAAAGATAATGATTTGTACTGTGCTTTAATGACCAGGTTCCAGGACACCACAACACAGTATAACTCTTCTGGAGCACTGGTATTTTCAAGTTTCATTCAAAGATGAAAAAACACCTTGATGAGTGCTTTGAAAAGCCGAATGCCAATGGGGATGGACTTGATGGTCTTGTAGATCACTTCCAATTTTACTATTCTATAACAAGAATCTAGAAATCAAGCAAGTTTACTATGAAATAACTTATATCCCGAGTTGGATGTGTGAGTGAGAAAGAAAGGAAGAGAAATTGGAATGATCAGGACTACTGAATCCTCAAGGTTCAGTAGCCCAATATTAGTGCACATGTTCAAATCTCAGATCTCGCCAGTAACAACCAGAAGTTGAGTGCGGTAATAAAGTACTTCTGTTGCACCATTTCAAGACATAACATTTGTAAAATCCATTAATTCAAAACTTACAGCAGACCTGTGAAATATATTCTACTTCTATTTTAGGCAGCCTTCTAATCTTCTGAGGATCATGGAAAGGATCTGTTATGTCCAGGGCAATTAAGTAACTTTTCTTGGTCAAGAGGAGATCCACTCCATTCGCCACATCCAAAGTCAACATTAAGCAGCACTAAACAACACAATGCCACTTGGTGATACATCAATTTCCCCACCTCATTTTGTGCAATTGTGTTACAGACCACACTGAAGAGACAGCCGGAGAAGAGAATGAGGAACTGCAGTTACCTTAACCTTCCTCGCATGACTTCAGCCTCTGCACTCTTGGAATGAATGCCTATCACTCATTTTCCAGGGGGTGGAAAGATTTAAATGTATTGATCTGAACTGGAAGCAGAATAATAGCCTTGCAGCAAGCTTTTCCCAATCTGATACATTCTAAGTGAATTAGACAACAGGCCCATCACTGCCAGCTGGGGTGAGTCTTTGGGGAAGTCTGACTTAAGTGACTTATTGCTATGAGCACAACAGAATCTGAATTCCAATACCTGTGTCGTTTTTATTTATGAAAAGTCAGCTTCTCTTATTCAGAAGCCTACTGAAGTTAGCTTTCCTCGTGTTGCTTACATATTGCTTAAAAAGATGACACAAACAGTTTTGTAAGTTTTTTTATTATCAAAATGAGGTATTTCTTTCCAATGTTAACATTTCATTTGATTACACTGAGAAGATCTGCTGCAGGTAGGGAAGGCTTCATACGTATTTTTTTAGATGAGTGCATATTTAGGGTCAGCCAGCATGGCTGTTGGTTGAGGATAATGAGAGTTGCACTCGATCCAGTCTAATATAAATGGAAGGTGTAACATTGCTCAAGGCTGATAAACCATGTCAGATTTGTAAAATGAAAACCTAATGTAGGAAGACATGGTAAGAAGTATTTCCACCTGACCAAGGAGATTTTATCAACAGGCAACAAACTTTATTGCTTCCAATTGTCAACAAACAGCACATTTGTAAAAACATGTATCATGGAGGGTAGCTCACATTTCCAAGAGCAAATATAATTTGCAAATAAAGGCTTTATATGCAGAAGAGGAGAAGCTCCGGGGCACAGTTAAAGGAAGCAGTGTTTGTCCCTTACCTACACATGAAGGCACCTCTTGTCTTTAATCAGGAACACAGAGAACTTAAAATTAACTTCAAATGTATATAAGACAAAATACAAGATAAGAAGGAACACAATTCAACAACATATGTGAACAAGATGCCTTGCTCCCTTGAGGGAAGATGCCAAGACTAATAATCAGGGAGAACGAAATAATTCTTGGATTGGTGATGCTCTGAAAAGTTAGAATAAATGTAACAGAAAAGTCACAAGAAATATACTGTAATCACAATGCAGAATGACATAGACTGAGGGGGGAAACATGACAGGCGAAACAACCAACATAAAAGATAGCCAAAAGCAAGGCTCTGTGTGTAGCATGTAGCAGGATGCCTTCAGGTGGCCCTGTGGACCTTACCTTGACCCGGAACCGAATCATGGCCAGACGGATGCAGTGGCCCAAGCAGGCCGGAGGAAGGAACCAGGCTCGGGGTGGCGGGGTCCCTTTGTTGCCCACATGCCCAGCAATGAGCTGAGCGGTCTGTCTCTCCGCTTGGGCCTTCCTGCCCCACTCGGGCAGCCTCTCCTTCCCGAGCCCTCCGTTGAAGATGACGGCCAGCTCCAGCCCGCCTTGATAGAGGCAAGCCTGCGAAAGGGCGGCCAGGTAGCCCACCATGGCGTTCCACTGGCCCCCGCACACCCAGTCCGTCTGGTAGCCGCCATAGAGGCGCTGCAAAGCGGAATCCGCGTCGACCAGGAGCCGAGCTGGGCAGGGCGGTACAGGGGCCAGCCCCGGGGCATGCGGGAAAGGGCTGCCCCCACCACCACCCACCATGGGCGCCAGCCCTGGCGCTGCCCCAGCTGGGTGGGCGTAGGCCGCCGCCGCCGGGTGGAAAGGGGTGCAGTAGGCCGGGTGGGGGACTCCGCCGCCGCCGCCTCCACGGCCCCCGACGGCCCGGGCCAGCTTCAACAGGTCAACGGGCACCACGGCCCCCGGGCAGCGTTTCTCCACGAACTCCTGGAAGCCTTGCACCCCCATGGCGGCTCTGCGCGGCGGGAGGAAGCCAGGCCCGCTACCCTTGGGACGCACGGGGGGCGGCGGCGGAGGGAGGGCCGGCACCCCGAAAACCAAGCCCCTGATCCACTCACAGCCGGCCCTGCTCCCGGGGCTGCACTTCTCACGGCGCTCACTTCTCGGGGATGGAGGCAGCCGCCATGTTGTCGCTTTCTTCTTCCCTCCTCCCTCCTCTTCCTCCTCCTCCTCCTCCTCCCCCTGAAGCTGGAACGGCAGCCTGTCGGGAGTTGTAGTCCTAGCTCTGCCTGGCCGCCATGAACGAGCGGGCCCTCGGCGGCAAGGAAACTACAACTCCCGGCAGGCCAGCCCAAGCCGCCATGTTGTCAGGATGCCTTCTGGCGCGGCACAGCTTCGTGGGGTTTGTAGTCCTGACGGGTGGGGGGGGCGACGAAGAGCCAACACAAGCCGAGCGACGGACAACTTGGGACTACAACGTCCGACGACACGAGCGGCCCGCCATTTTTTTTAAAACATGGTCTTTTTCCGCCTCACGGGAGGCGAGGAAGCTGAAGTTTCACTGTGGAGATCAAACTCTTGAGCTCGGCCGGTTCCTCCGAGCCCCGCACGTTCCTTCTCCGGCCTTCGCGGTCCATCGCCATGTGTCCCTGACGCACAAGCGCACGGAGGGTAGGCGGGGGAGGGGGATTCTTATCCGGTCACGGAAGATCAAACGGTCCCGCAGAGCACAGCAGCCGGAACGTGAGAAGGGCCGCCTGAGGAACGGAAAGTGAGGGGAACGCCTGGGAAGGGATTCGCAGGGAGCCCGGGGGCGCCATATTGTCACGTCTCGACGGCCCGCTGCGCATGCCGGGAAATGTAGTCTGTTCGAGGTGCAGGAGGGAGGGTCCATGTCCGGGCGATGGTGCCTCATGGCCTCCTCCCCGAGTTTCATTAGGGGCGCCATGTTGGGTTCGGTCAGCTGGAGGAGGGAGCGATGGCAGCGAACAGCATTTTCGTTACCAGATTACCTTTTTTCCCACAGAACCTACAACCTGGTCTCCTCAACAGCAGCTGGACTCTTAGCCTCCGTCCTCTTATCCTGCCTCGCCGGCTGACAGGCACAGTTTGAAGGAGTCTGGAAGTTGAGTCATTGGCAACTGGACTTCCTTTTTCTTGGAGAGATCGAAAAGTTTCGCTTCTCATCCAAACAGCTTCGTCAGTCTGAGGACAGCTAGCTTTCGACAAGGCTGTTTGGAGGAGCAGCGAAACGTTTCAGTCTCTCCAAGAAAAAGAAGTCCATTTGCCATAACTTCCAGATAAACTCACCTGGATAACTGAGAATCTTCACAGACAGTTTGAGGGAGCTTGGTTGAGGAGAGGACATTACACAGCTGGGCAAACATCTGGCATTTTGCAAGTGGTGCCCCGATAAAACGTGTTAGCCTTTCAAGTGGCCCAAGACTATTATTATTGTTATTTTCCTGTGGTGTTGCTGGCAAAAAGATGTTCCCCTCTCAGCCCATTTTAGGTCTGTTCTTCGGTCAGAAATAAGTTTTCTGAAATTCAGCAGGTTCCTGGGAGTTGCACCTTGAACTTGCAATAGCAGAACTCGATGGAAATGCACCAGTTTTGAAGGCAGTGCTGCAGGATTTCACCCCACAGCACTCCAGGCTCCTGCAAAGGAAGGAAACCACATGGAGGGTCTGTGTTGGAAGAAAAGTTTATTGAGAAACTCAGGCCCAAAGAAGAGCAATCTGATCTCAGACTGTACCAGAATGTAAGTGCTGTTAAATGCCTGCAAGTAGCTCCAGATTTTTAAGTCGACTAGTGGTTTGCCAAGTGTAGGAAATACTGAAGCAGTGGTTTTACCCTTGACATTGCCACCCCCCAGTGAGTTTTCATGGGCAAACAGGGTTTTCAACCCAGGTCTCTTGAGTTTCAGGCTGATCATTCTACCTGGTGTACCACACTAGCCTACTTAAATATTGGGGCAACAGTGTGATGTAAGAGCTGTTCAGTTAACTGGGTACAAGAGAGTTGGAGTTACTGAGGTTTGAATGTTAAACTTGCATACACACCATCAGGCCCCCAAAGCTGGGATAGCTTCCCCAATATTCTGAGAGCTTGTCTGGGGAGGGAAGGTAGTTTAAATCAGTTTTGTTTCAAATACTTTCCTATTCAGCTCCTAGAATGCCCTCTTGCCATTATTACCATAGCAGCACCTACTATATGGAAATGGACTTTCCTCTATTGGTCAAAGAAGAACCCTGGACCTTTCTCACTTGTGAAGGAGCAGAGCCAATTGAAGGTGGTCCCATGGGCAGCATTTTCCTCTGCTGCTCATGGGATCAACTTCCATTGGCCTTAAGTTTGCACTCTTAGGAGTGGAAAGGTCTCCTAAGGTCTTGATAACGTGGGAGTCAACAACATTGGATGCATAATATAATAGTCCACAGCCACCAACCATCATAAAATTCAGGTATCACCCCAAAATGCTACAGCAGTTTCGTATACATGTGGTGTGGTGTTATCTTTTGAAATCTTAAGTGGTTTGAGAACTGAATACTTCAGTGATTAACTTTGCCCACCCTAAAGCATCTGCGTATGAGTAATCGAAGACCTTTCGGTGTATACCTTCCTTCCCACTCTGCACTGAGGCAGATGAGTGCCCATGATACAAAACAAGGCATTCTCTTCAGCTTTGTAATCCTCTCACACTGTTTTAGGTCTCTTGTTGATACCAGATGATACCTGGGCTTTGTAATTTACCTCCAAACTTACATTTTTGAAATTTTTAGTCAGGCTTTTTATGTTTCTACTCTTTTTCTATGTATGTCTGGATCTTTAAAAATAACAAGACACTGAAAAGCTCTACTCACTGGATTAGTTCAGCATTCAGTTTACTGAGTGGAGAAGAAATGCAGAACTCAGAAGCAAGACCTAAGCGCAACAGCACTGCAGTCCTTGAGTTTCCTTACAAATGATACACAGAAATATATTGCTTTGGTACTGGATTTTCATGTACACTGGATTATTTAAATGTACAATTACAGAAATAATTAAAGCAAGATTCAGGTAGGGCCAGAAGATAATGTACTACTTTTATTTTATTATATGTACATAGAGAAAGAACCAGTTACTTACCTGTAAAGGTGGTTCTTCGAGTGGACCTTCGCGAAGCCACACAGAGGGGTTTCCCAGGCGCCCCTGTGCCAGAGGTCGGACTTCCCTAGCAATAGGAAAGTTCGTTAGTCTCAGCCCCCACACCCTCCGCATGTGCGTGGGTGTTCCCGCCTAAACGCCTCAGTTTCTCTTGACTGCCAGTATGACAGGTAAGTACCAATCAAGGCGTGATGGTCCGAGGGGAGGCGGGCGGGCGCTGTGTGGCTTCACGAAGGTCCACTCGAAGAACCACTTTTACAGGTAAGTAACTGGTTCTCCATCGTGGCCTTCGTGAAGCCACACAGATGGGTGACTGAAAGCAGTACTCACTGGCGGGAGGGTAGTCACACTGTCACAAAGGAAAGCACTGCCCTCCCGAAGGAAGTGGATGACCTCATGCGGGCATCCAACCTGTAGTGGGTCATGAAGGTCTCTGGTCTGGACCACATGGCCGCCTGGCAGATCTCATCCGGGGGACACCCCATCGTCTTGGTGGAATGCGCTCTACCAGTGGCTGGTAATGGTCGTTTAGCCAAATCGTAAGCTAGTTTAACAGTCTGAACCACCCAACGAGCGAAGCGTTGAGTTGTGACCGGACAACCCGCAGCCGCGGGGTCATGGCAAATAAAGAGTCTTTGTGAGTGTCTAAGAGTCTTTGTCCTGGATACGTAGAAGGCCAAGGCCCTTCTCATGTTCAGCGTATGTAGATCCCTTTCAACCCTTGTGGCGGGCTTTGGAAAGAAGGTAGGGAGGATGATGGGTCAGGAGATGTGAAAGGAAGACACCACCTTCGGCAGGAAAGTGATGTCAGGGTAAGCCACCACCCTGTCCCTGTAAAACTGCAAGTACGGAGGGTCACATCTGAGGGCACACAGCTCACTAGCCCTGCAAGCAGAGGCAATTGCTACCAGGAATGCAGTCTTCAAAGTGAGCAGTCTACTGTCTATGGTGGCCAGGGTTTCAAAGGGTGGATGCTGGAGGGCCTTGAGAACGAGAGAGAGTGACCATTGTGTAGGAATAGGCTTCCGGTCCGGAAAGGTGTTCTTTAAACCCCGCAGGAAAAGCTTCAGACGAGGATGCCGGAAGAAAGAAGATGCAGGAGGCATCGGCGGTTGGTGTGTGACGGTGGCAGATAGGTGGACCCACAACGATGACAAGGTGAGGCCGGACCTTTTAAGATGAAGGAGGTACTGGAGTAGCCAGGTAAGTGATGGGTTGATGGGATCAAACCCCTTGTCTGCTGCATAGAAAAGGAACCTCCTCCACTTGTAGTGATAAAGTTTAGTAGTGGAGGGTTTACGGCATGCAGCGATGATGGAGTCTATGCGTTCAGTATCCTCTATGTGGTCAGTTGTAGGCGTGGGAGGTCTGGATGAAGGACCTGGCCGGAGTTCTGAGACACCAGGTCCGGAAACAGAGGAAGACGAAAATGATTGCTGGACATTCTGAGTAGAGAGGTGAACCAGGGTTGTCTGTGTCACCAGGGCGCAATCAGGATAAGATTCGGATTTTGACCACTACCTTGTGTAGGAGGGGAACCGGTGGAAAGGCGTATAGGATTCTGTGTATCCATGGTAGGAGGAGAGCGTCTCCCAGGGAGTCCTGGCCCTTGCCCGCTCTTGAACAAAACAGATGACATTTTCTGTTATTGCGGGAGGCGAAAAGGTCGACTTCAGGGTGACTCCATTTGTCGCATAGATGGTTGAAGGTCGAGGGATGCAGTTCCCATTCGTGGTTTGATTGTTGTCTGTGACTCAGGTCATCTACATTGATGTTTTCCTCTCCTGGCAGGTGCATCGCTACTGGATGGATGTTCTGTTTGAGGCACCAGTCCCAGAAGCGGATGGTGAGGTCCAACAGGTGTGCCAAATGAGTTCTGCCCTGTCTGTTGATGTAGTACATGGCGGTTGTGTTGTCGGTTACCGCCAGTACTACATTGCCGGAGAGGTGTTGGAGGAACGCCTGAAACACCTTGAAGATGGCCAAGAGTTCCAGCTCGTTGATATGGAGCTGACGTACCTGCAGAGACCAGGTGTCGTGGATCCGGTAAGTGAGGCACACTGCGCCTCAACCTGTGTTGCTGGCGTCTGTGGTCACTTGAATTGTCGGAAGCGGGGACCTGAATGGCTGGCCGGAGAGAAGATTGGACCTGCTGGACCACCAGGTGAGTTGTGGGGGCAGGTCGGGTGGGATGGTAAGTATCTTGGATGGTGGATCCCTTAGAGGATCGAAGTGATGCAGAAACCAGTGAGTCTGAGCCTCGCATGTACGAGCACAGATGTCATTGAGGCCATGTAGCCTAGAAGTCTTTGTACCTGAACAACCTGTATTCGCTGTCATGGACGGAAGAGACGAAGCAGATGGGGTATCTCGGCGATTCTGACTCAAGGAGGGAAAGCCATAGCTCGAGTAGAGTCGAGAATCACTCCTATGAAGGCCACCACCGGAGATGGATGTAGATGGGACTTTTTGAAGTTTACTTGGAGGCCCAGAGAGTCCAGAGTTGTGAGGACGGTGGAAATGTCCTGACAAGCTTTCTCTTCGGAATCTGCCACGACTAGCCAGTCGTCGAGGTAGGGAAAGACGACAATGCCCAGGGTGCAAAGATGTGCTGCATCCGGCGCCATGCATGTGGTGAAGACCTGAGGGGCCGTTGCCAAACCAAATGGCAGGGCGGAATACTAGTAGACATCATCTCCTACGGCGAACCGAAGAAGATGCCAATGTGCGGGATGTATGGAGATGTGGAAGTACACATCCTGCAGATCCACAACTCTGAACCAGTCTCCTCTGCAGAGCAGAGGAATGGTCTTTTCCAGGGTGACCATCCTGAACTTTTTGTGAACTAAAAACTTGTTGAGGAAGCGAAGGTCCAGAATCGGTCGCAGGCCGCCATCCTTCTTTGGAACGGTGAAGTAGCGAGAGAAGAGTCCTCTGTAAAAGAGAGAGCTCTTGGGACCCGTTGAATGGCTCCTTTCTGGAGCAGAGATGAAACTTCTTCTAACAGACAAGGAGAAGGAGGGGTGCAAACAACGTTCCCCAACAGGGGAAGGGACTTTAACTCCGAAAGACAACCATTTTGTATAACAGAAAGGACCGAACGGTCCGAAGTAACAGTTTCCCAAACAGGGAGGAAAGGGCTCAGGTGGGTGGTCTGGGCGTCAATAGTCATCCCAGCTTCTCCTGTCTCTAGGCTTGGAGACGGAGGACGAAGGCTTGGACTTCTTGGATTTGGAGGAGAAGTTGGAGAAGTTGGAAGATCGGGAGGGTCAATCTCGCTGGTGCTGTCAGGATGAAGACTGCATGAACGGTGGCCAGTAACGCCGGCGTGGTTGATAACGAAAGGGCTGTTTCGACCTTTGCAAAATGACGTTAAGTTTCTTGGCCGTATCTTGTTTTTTATGATGGTCCTCCATTAAGTCATCATTCGATGTATTGAACAGTCTGGATCCGTCAAAGGGGAGGGCCTCGATTTGAGCTCTGTGCTCGTCGGAGAGGTCGGTGGTCCAGAGCCAGGCACGTCGTCTTAGGGTGACAGAGGTGTTGAGCACCTTAGACGAACAGTCAGATGCATGCTTGGAGGTACGCATTTGCTGAGCCGCCAGCGCCATGGCCTCCTCGTAAACAGCAGAAGCCTCTGCTCTCTTGGCCTCCGGGATGAGCTCCAGGAAAGGGTGCAGGTGTGCCAAAAACTCCCTCTGGTAAGCACCCATCGCACCGTGATAGTTGGCGATCTTGTGGAGGAGCGTAGAATAGGAATATAAATTCCTTCCCATCGAGTCCAATTTCCGGCCTTCCTTAGATGGAGGGATAGGTGTTTGCTTAATGTGTGATTGCACTTGAGACGAAGCCACCACTACCGAATTCGGCACTGGATGTTTGTCGAGGTAGGGGGCTTTATCGTCATGGACTCGATAAAGGGACTCCAACTTCCTGGAGACTGAAGTCAACGCTAGAGCTTGGAACGAATCCTCCACCATGGTAAGAAAGGATGGAATGAGGGTGAGATGGACTGGAGCCGTTTCCTCGTTCGCAATTTGCCCAAAGATGTGGCACACACGCTTCGGCTGCGGCTGATGGATGGGGAGATCGATGGTCTTCGCCATCCATACCAGGAAACTAGTGTAGTTCCTCATGGACTCCGAAGATGAGGGCGGAGATTTTTCTTCCACCTCAGAGTCAGGAGAGGTGACCAGGTGCACCGAATCCGAGGCCTCGGATTCTTCATCAGAAAGTTCATCATGGACAGAGGAATCCGAAGAGGAAGCTGCCGTCTGCTTCTCTGCTTCCATTGAATCAGTGGATTGGATTGACCATTGGCGGCTATCAAATCGAAGGGAGAAAGCAGGAATTGGAGGTACCGATACCGAAGGAACCGGGGATCTGTGGTGTTCGGTTCGGCGCTGCTTCTTGGATGGTTTGGTTGAAACCGATAAGGCGGTAATTGGGTCTGATGGAGTCAAAGCCTGTGCTACAGCTGTAGCAACAGATGTTAGTGGATTTGATGAGATTGTAGAAGTGTCGAATCCGACCATCGGGTTTGACGGCAGTACTGTAGGAATCGGAGGGAGTTGAACCTTCTTACGGTGGGACTTCTTTGAAGGCTTGTCCCTTGACGAACCCGATGTTCGTGGTGATGGTACCGGGACCGAAGGAAGAGATGGCATACGGTCCTCGGATTCGACCGTCTGGCGAGGCGAGGAGGCCACTCGGGATGCAACCGAGAGTGAGCGCATGGGCAGCGCAGAGGACCTACGGGTCCCAACCTCCGAAGACGGCGTGGCATCCGGCTTGATCAGGCTGATGTTTGGTGGCAACGCCCCGTCATCATCAGATGATGAATCCGAGGTGTCTGATGGGAGTAGGTAGTGAAACTCAGGATGGGTAGACGTGGGAACCGCTGAACCTGAGAACTCCGTTTCAACGGTCAGCACCTTGGGTGAAGCCATAGCCGACGCCGAGACCGGTTTCAGTGATTTCACTGGTTTGGACTTGGTCGCTGAGGGCTTAGGTGATGGTTTTGATTTAGAAACACCTTCGAGGACAGGGATCTTCTTAGTTTTCTCCCCCCGTTCCGACGCCTCAGACTTACAGGTCTCAGGAGGGGTTTTCTTCTGCTCCATCGGTTGCGGACGGAGGGAACGCTCCAGCAGAAAGGAAGCCAGCCGATTACGGCGGTTTTTGAGAGCTCGGGAGCTGAACCCGGGCAAATTGAGCAGGTCTCAGGCTGATGGTTCTCGCCGAGGCAAAAAAGGCATTTTTCGTGGCCGTCAGTATGCGGGATCTTGCCGCCGCAACCGGAGCACTTCTTAAACGGTTGAGAAAAAGACATCAACGAAACAAATCCGATCGAAAAGGAGAAAATAGAAGGAGACTAACGAGATAGAACCTCTAGCCGTGGCGGTTAAGAGGAACTGAGGTGTTTAGGTGGGAACACCCACGCGCATGCGCAGGGTGTGGGGACGGAGACCAACAAACGTTCCTATTGCTAGGGAAGTCCAACCTCTGGCGCAGGGGTGCCTGGGAAACCCATCTGTGTGGCTTCATGAAGGCCACGATGGGGAACTAAAATATATTAATTGATAAAAAGCTGGCTAGAATAGTTTGTTTTCACTTTTAATGCTTATTTCTTTCTACCTCTTTTAATTCTCTTTTACAACTGTTGCTGGATAGGAAAGGATATGTGCCTCTGTATATGCTTGTGTGTGAGAAAATCACACACTCTTTAGGTGACTGGGCTGTTAATTATCTTGAGGGGGGGAAGTGGTGGCACTGGTGACATCTACTAGTAGTCTCCACTGCCCGATACTTGCCATTCTAAGAGAATGTGATCCTTGGAAAGACGTTCTCCACCCCTTAGATGTCTGGTGAGTATCAGAAGACTGTCACACACATGCCCTTCTGATCCACCAACTAGTAAATAAATGAGAGCACAAGGCATAAATCATCCACCTGGCAAGCTGAAATTGTATTGCACAGTGCAGTAAGTTAAAAGAACAGGCTCACTTCACCAGTGGAATTTACTGAGGACCTGACTCACCAAAGCTTCACTGATGCAATGGGCCAGTACCAGTTGCACCTTACTATACTAAGTAATAGGGTTTGAACCAGTGGTTCTTTCCCAAAGCACAGCTGAAACAGGCAACCATGGAGTTGCCTAGTTAGTCACCGTACCTATTTTGCTCTGGTTGTAACCCTGTATTTAATACAAGTTTTTCATGGTCTGTACAGTGTCAGTTGTTACATGGTACTGAATAAATTCACAAAATTATGTCTTAATTTTGATTATAGGGAAGAATTTTTTGGTAAGAACTTTCGCTGTACACTGTTTTTCTCAATGCACAAACCATTCTAAAAATGTCTTCTTGAAGGCTTTCACGGCTGGGATCTGATAACTGTTGTGAGTTTTTCAGGTTGTTTGGCTGTGTTATGGAAGTTTTTCTTCCTGACGTTTCGCCAGACTCTGTGGCTGGCATCTTCAGAGGGCAAGCTGCTCAGGGAACACAGCCAAACAGCCTGAAAAACTCACAACTATCATTCTAAAAAAATGAATATATTCATATACCACAAATTTCCTATGTTTCTTTCCTCTACAGCAACTAGTAAAATTCAGACAGTAGTTTAATTTTTTTTCAACACAGCCTTTATTTTCCTTCATAACAGTTTAAAAAAATATTTGTTAATGGTTGTGTACAAATGAAGTTAACTCACAGCTTGCAAAAATAATAATTAAAAAAACATGGAAAAACTGCTGATAAAAGACATTTATTTTCTACTATAAAGTTCAGGGCTATGATTTTTCAGGAACTGACTAGGCCCCCTCATCCCTGCTACAACAAACTGGTTGCTTTAATCCTCTGTGCAGCCATATAAGTCTCAGCCTTAATGTCCAAGGGTGTGTATGTAAAAATAAGGTCTAAGATGCTACATTAATGTAAGGTACACAGACATAAAACTGTTTTGGTAAATGAGAAGTACCCCAATCCAGGGAGACTATTATTCACAGCATAAATCTGAATTGACCACGCTGTGAGATTAGGCCTGCATGTGCCTCAGTAGTTCCTAGTAAAGACATAGAGCAAAATCCTCTCCAGATAAAATGCCATAGTTTTGACTGAGAGGATCTTGCTTCTTTACCAGTTTGACTGGAGCATTACAAACATTAAAGAGGTCTGTGCTCCCACAGTGACTGCTAGAATGTGTAATTCCAGAGAAGAAGGGTTCTAACTGGGTTAAATTAAGAAAAATATCACACCCCACACAACATCCTCCTGGGATGCTTTTAAAAAAGGGTGGTTCATAATCCTGCAAATTAGACTGAGAGCCACGGAGGGGGGTCAAGGAAGACTGCACTCTTTCACTCTATTGTCCAGTGTATTCATCTAGAAGTAGATCTGTTTATCTCTTGTGGTATACAGTATAACCTGGCTGCATTTTGGCCCTTATCCCACCTGGTGTGTTTACCTTCTTACTTCCAGTTACACATAAACCCTTCCCTCCTCTGCATCTGGTATGCCTTCTTTTAAACAGAAGTGAAAAAAGGAACAACTTGATGTACCCGCTGTGTTAAAATGCTAGCCAGGTAACGCTCAAGGTTGGTACGAGGGATCAAGTGGAATATAGTACAAATAACAAGACATAGGGATTTTCACAAGATTTCCCACGCTTCAGTGACCATCAATGGGGGCTACTTCAAACATAGCATTTCCCCCCTACATATAGGTAATTTCACTGCAGGATTTTAGGGAGGGGGGGGTTTCCACAGTGTGCACCATCTTGTGCAAAATATAAGGCAGCAAGTATATAAATTCTTGCAGGCATTCATGCTTGCTTCGACTTGCAGCCAAGCAAATGTTCATGCCATATTTCACATGATGGCATGCACAGTTTTTTTTTTCTACATGGAGAAAGACTCTACATAGAAAATGCATCTTGTGAAGTAGCCATTACACGTAGGAAGGTACAGTTAGGGTATCCATTGGAAGCCTGCTATACAACACATGCTTGGCCTTCTAAACATTTTGCTGCATTGGAAACCAGCTTGCCACCACTGATTAAGATGAATGAAGAAAAAAAAATGCATTTTACATTGTGATAAACATCTCAAGTGCCAGGATCACTGCTGGTTATATTGGCTGGTTTCCCTTTGTTTCCAGAAAAGCTACATTTCTTGAAGCTGTACGGTGGTCAAAAATGCATAATATGTCAGGAGTCTAGCCCACTGCAGTTTTATGCTATCTAGTGTCACGCTGCATGAATGATACCTGTTGGTGACATGTAATACATGGAGAACTGTAGATATGTAAATAGTTAGTTTTGGTTCTGTGGGCCAGTTTATTACTTAATTGCTGACAATTTTCACACTGGTGCGGAATATAAAATATCAGAACCATATACTGAGAAAAAGCATTTAAAAATGGGGGGGGGTTTGCGAAAAACAAAGTATATGTGTAATGATCCTCTAAAGACTACTGCCATTCTCTCTTCTATTTTTTAATCTAGGACCTTTTTTAGGGGTGAGTAAGACATTTCATGAAAGATATTAAATTTCACTTATTCAGTCACTGAGACTTGAAATAGTACCCCTTCAAAGACAGACTCTGCAAAAATTACATAAATTTTATCAGAATCTGGCTGGGATTTCTGAATTAAAAGCAACTCTGTTTTCCCCACTAAAGTAACTGTGAAGGGTCTGCCTTCTGGAATACTTTGTAAAGGGCATATGCCAGTATATCACTCCTGATTCTTTACACTTGGTTAAGGTACCAAATCATGGGTTGCATACTCCTTAACTCATGCATACATATTTGTTGTAGTAGTATTAACCATAGATAAGGACTTATGTCAGGACAAACCTTGTTTGAAAGAAAGCCTAAAACACAGGTGTTTAGGCAGAAATTTTTCGTTTGTGGTAAATGATGGTAAACGACAAATCCTGGTCTTAGCATTAACTATGGTTAAGAGTGGCAGGGCCTAATAAGCTGCTAATATGGGCAAGACCAGCAAAGAGTGAGAAACACGCATGCGTGAGAAAGTGATAGTGACTGTGCAATTTAAATTCCCGCTCCCTGTTTAGTCCGAACTAGAGTTAAGAGATCAGGAATGCGGCCCTCTACAGTTTCTCAAGAATAATTCAATGCCAATCCAAAGGGGGGGGGATTCCTTCCTAAAAAAAGCAAACGTTTCAAACCTATTTTTCCCAGGTACATCAGGTTCACTGCTGAATGGAAGACTAACGAGGCAAATGGGGGGTGTCACACTTTTCTAGGCTGTTGCAACGTCCTCTAGAAACAATGCATGGATTTGTTCTTTTCACCCATCTGTCACACTAAGTTAAACTCAAGGTGATGAGGAAACGTCTAAAATCTTCCTTGTGGAAGTTAAACATCCGTCTTAAAAGAGTACACAGAGTCTGAGCTGTCTTGCCAAATGACGAGGAGCAAAAGGACTGGAGGCGTGAGGCATGTGTTTCCAAACACTATCTTAAATTTAAAACAGAGTATAAGACCCATATAGATACAGTAGAATGAGTTGTTTACATCTGAGCCTGAATTTAAACAGCAGTAACAAATGAGGTAGATAAGAAAAATAAAACTTAAATGTAACAGGGAAAACAACTCAGCTGGAATACAACTGGAAAAAAAATCTATGCAATTATTAAAATGATACATTCCATCCATACTGTACAGGCAGAGTCTTAAGCTTCACAGTAGAAAAGTGCCTTAAAATTTAAACACCATTCCTCACACTAAATTCATAGTTTGATTCTTTGTTTGCCAGGATTCATGTTTGACAGGGGAAAAAATAAGATGTGAAAGTTGGGAGGGTAAGAAAACTATATTCCTGTGAAACACAGAGATTCAAACCGTTTTAAAAGTATCAGATGTTTTTCTCCCTCATCAAATGTACAAGTACCTTGCTCTGTCTTCTAGAGACTGTCACACAGATCTCCACAGCGATGTGTCTTCTCCAACATCGAATCCCGGCCCTTCACGAATCCCTCAGATACTTAAAACAAGTGCTGCTGAAGAGACTGAGCTATTCGTTAAATAGCCGCCTAGTGTTAAAAACATGAGATACCTCAAGACCATCCGTTTTCTTCTCTTCTCAGTTGGCAGACAAACCACGTAAAGATGATCTAAAAAGGAGTTCTGATTGTCGTTTGTAAAACAATGGTTCTTTGAGAATTCTTTCTAACCAAAGTGGAAAGGAATAGATGGCTCAGTCCAGATGCCACAGAACCAACAGGAGCTTTGTATTGTGGGCCTCCATTACTCGTGTATAGGATCTAAGAGGTTTTGCTTTTGGAAAATCCATATTGCACTGCTTGTTTTCTTTTTAAAAGCTCCCTTGCAGGTTCTGCTCCAAATAAGTTGCAAAGACCTCCTAAGAACTCCAGTGATGCTGTTTAAACTTGGCTTAAATCTTTAAGGTCAACCACTGACTGAATGTAGTACTCAAAGGGAGGCCTGTATATGTTTTCTATGACAAATTAGTTGGGTAATTCATAAATCCTGTTAAATCCTGTGTGTATTTCACAAAGAGTAGAGTCTTTTATGGGATTCTCTTTGAGTTCTCTTGAGGTAAAAACTTTTAAATCTTGACATGAACAGATCTTTTAAAACATTTACATTGCTACTGTAGCATAGAAAGTGTGTAAAAGAAATAAGACTCTACTCTCTGTAATCTAACAGCAGTAACAAATGGGGTTAAGAGATGACAGATCTGTTCTATGCTGTAACTCTCAACTGTGGGCATAAATAGACATCAAAGTAATTTATGATACTGAGGTGTATGTGTTGGGGTAGAGTTGAATCTGAAATTCTGATTGGCAGGCAGAAAAGGAATGCTGAAATATCCACAAACTCCTTTTTCACCTCTGGGGTTACTTCTAGTTTCAGAGTTCTACCAGGAGAAAACCAGGTCTGAAGAGACTGGGGATGGGGGAAGAGGGCAGCATGGCTTTAGTGCCCCAACCTATTTTGCTCTATAGGGATTCCGCAACAATCTGACTCTGATAAAAGGTCTGCACCTGTCGCATTTAGTCTGCCTTTGACACTTAAGGGATGCCTCTGACCTAATGATGCAACAGTATTTGCTGCAGATGGGCCACGATTAACCACTTGTGTTCCCCCCCCTCACCTTAACAAATATATGAAGTACAAATGACAGAGGCCTATATTGTGTACATTGGTCCGGGATTCTTAGTTGGGCCATAGATTTCTGACAGATAAACACCAGCACTGAAGGATATATACTTCCCCTCCATGCACACACTGTGTTTCTGCTGCAGAAACACCAGTGCAAAGCACTGGTGTCTCCAAAGTACATGCAAGTGATGCAGAAAGTATGGAGGTTTTGGAAATGTCAGATTATCTGGCGACATAAGGCTTTGGAAATGTCAGGTTATCTCCTATGACATTATGTTTCAAGTACAGCACAAAATTCCACCCTTTCCCAAGTCTATTTCAGAACAGTTGAAGAAGAAGAAGAGAGAGAAAAACCAAGCCTTAAAAAATAAAGGATGTGTTTTATGTTTAAAAAACGTCGTAACACTGTTCTCAATTCTTCAAACTGAAACTTCCTCCCAAATATATGTAATTTCACTGCTGCAGATCGTTATTAGATGCACAGCAATGTACTGTTCAAACATCAAACTTCAAAAGACTATAATAACTACTTTCTCCCCCACCCCACCCCCCATCTTTCCAGTAAAAAACTGAAAAGATGCTAAAGATTATCTATCACAAGGCACTGCAAATCTTTGCAGGCAGAACAAGGAGGCTGCATTATACACGGGAAACAGGGTCATCTGTCCAGGGCAGAGAGGCAAAGAAGGAAAGCTGCAAAACACTCAAGTGGTTCGAAGATTGATATGAGCTTCACATGCTATTTTAGAGGTTAAGTCCAAACCACTAGCTCATTTCAAGAGAGAGAGAGAGAGAGAGAGAGAAGTGTTAACGGGTAGGCCTGACGAATCAGCCCCAAATAACATTCAGGCCAAAGGACTCCGATTTAAGAGGGTGTGATTCTATTGATTTAAATGGCACTTTGGTTGACACTGAAATATTCTTGCCTTAGCGAGGTGGTAGTGAGATGCAGCCTTCTCCCCATTCCCCTTGCTCAAAAGATTCATCAACAAAGCGAGCCAGTTTCAACATTCAAAAAAACGTTACAAATCTGTTACGACACCCCAGAGACAAACATTTAACTCTGTGGATTCAAAACAAAAGCCACGCCTAGCCTAGCCATTCTCAGTCCAGATATACAAAGGGGGAAAGTGAGTCCATCTATATACTCCTTATCAAATTAGGTCAAAGCCTCTGAAGAAAGCAGCTCATTGGTTTGCAAAACAGCCACACTTTCCAAGTGGAAAGGGAATCGTTAAGATTCAATATAAATGAAACAATGAACTGAAGGATCTTGACCCCAGTAATTCACACTTTCTCCATAGTCAATGGCCTAAGTCGGCTACCATCAAGCCTGCTGCCAAAATGAACTCACGGGAGCAGCCATATGGGGCAGCTGAAGTATCATTTATAAAATAAGGGGTGTGTGTGGAATATAAAGGTCCAAGCAGTGGTGATCCTTCATATTAAAGTCTACAGTAGATACCTAGATATAAGGGTTTAGAATTGGCACTTTTTTCTTTTTAAGTTGGATGTCGCTAAAAACCTAGGTCGTTTGCCACATGTAATGCTGGTACTTTTTTGTTACTGCCATAGATACTTGCATTACTTCCTTAACATGCAGAAATTCTCTGCAAAGATGAGGCTGCTTAACCAAGAAGAGCAACCACATACAGTATGGCTCTTTATGTTGCCAGAGATGACAGTTGTCTTCTAAACTAGGAGCCTCTGATCTGTCTCACCCACTGTGAGCTTAGGCAAATCTCAGTGCACATGACCCTGGTTCCGTGCATAATTTTCAGTCAATAAAAAAAGCACATCGGATATGGATTACCAACAAGGGGCCAATGAGAGAGTTATTGTAGAAAGGTTGTTTAAAAGTTCCCCCAGGAAACTCTCTCTTCTGTTCTTACCTTGTATGTGATTGTTGCGCCCACCCTTTTCACAACAGAAGATTTGTAGCAGTTACAAACGAAGCTTGGAAAAAGCAGCAGCCCCAAAAACTCAAGTACAAAAATCAGGCGGACAACCCAAATGCATTTCTTAAATGCAGGTGTGCGTACGAGGACCCCAGCTGCCATTAAACAGGCAGATGAGCTAAACTGCCTAGAGACAACCACCAGCTTTGTAAAACGAACTAATTGGTGGCCAGTGTGGATGTGCCCGCCTTCAACAGACCGAAAGACAGCTAAATCAAATCACATATATGACTACCCCCTAGGCAGCCTGTGTAGTCTGAGCTGCCCAAGAAACCTAACAGAAGCAGAAAACCAAAGGAAAACGAGTGTCACTCTTCACCACCATTCCCTCTCCTTCAGGAAATTAATTCAAAACCCAATATGTGTACAACTTAAAAAAAAAAGAATTACTATCATTCTCAAAACAGTAGCAACAAAAGCAAACAAGGGGTAAGAATGGCAAGGAAGGCTTGTTAAGAATAAGCAGCACATGGGTATACTGTCCATCTCAGAAATAATGAGATGCACAGGCCAAAGCTCTCTCAAGTACTTAAAAAAATTCCCCGCCCCCACCCCCCCTCTTCAAAGAAAAATTAAATCAAGTATTCAAACAGGAGAATGCAAAGACAGTCTCCCTCAACTCCCATCACACACGGCTGCAATGGGGAATTCAGCCCCACTCGACCCACCCACCCACCCCAAAATCCAGGCCGCAGAATGCAAGGCAGAGGAATGGAATCATGAGTTATAGGCACCGTCCCCATAGCTATCATCCGGAAGCCATCCGCCTTCATTTGGGACCTGGAGGAATGGGAGCTGGATTTTGCACAGGCGAGGCCGGGTAAGGTGGCATGCTTATCCCTGGCTGGAAGGGTCCCACAGGTTGGCCAGGGATGACCACGGGCTGCTGGGCGGTCCCTGAAATGCCCATCCACTGTACAGGGTAAGTTGTCCCCGCCATGGTGTTGTACTGGCATACATGGGGCACTCCATAGGGCGTCAGTGTGCCAGAAAAGGGTGACAAGGGAAGTCCTTGGGGTAAAGCGGCTGGTATGGTCCCACGGATCTGGGAAAGGGAGGAAATCCACGTAGAGGTGTAACCCATCGTTGACGTTGTTGTCTTTGGAAAGAAGAGAAAACAGACACTCTTTAAAGCGCAAGTTGACAGTTGCCCATCATCGCCTCTGTACCGTTGTGTCACTCTCAATTTCATTAGCCTGAGAGGAATTAATAGGGGAAGGAAGGAAGATTCCATCCCCTACGAGTTAAGGAGGAGAAGCCAACTTCAAATCCCCCCCTCCCCCATCAGCTGTGAAACTCGCTTGGGGGCCCTGAGCCTGTCACTGGCTCTCTCAGCCCGAATTACCTGCCAGAACCACTGTGGAAGTAAATGTGGGCAGCAGAGACCTCCCAACTACCATTCAGTTGGAACCTCTCTCTTCACCTCTCCCTATCGTCTATGCTGGCTAGCTTATGGTTTTGGTTCCTTGGTCTCCTCCAGCAAGAATCCGTACCCTCCATGCAAATACTGGACTCCCCTCCCACTTAATACCTCATAAACTTTGCTCCAGCTGTCGCTGTCCAGCCGGTGCTTGTTCTGTTTGATCTGGTTCAGGCTTGGCTTGATAAGAGAGTTCCCCACCTTTTCTTTTGCCCAATCATCCACCAGTTTATGCAAGTCGTCCGTGAACATCCCTTTCTTACTGGCTGTCGTCTGCTGGCAGGAAGCGGTGCTGCTGACGATGCAGAGCTGGTCTAGGAAGAAGACATTTTACAATGCAGGTTCCAGAAAAAGGGTTTTTTTTTAAAGCCCTAACATTGGAGTTCAAGTCAAGAGCCAGAAGTAGAATTGTGATGCTATGTGTGTAAAAAAAAAGGTCTGTAGCTAAAAAAAAAAAAGCCCCCAAACCCTCATGTTTGTAAGATTGAATGACCCAGTGGTTCCCGATCTTGGATACCCAAGTGTTCTTGGACTGCAGTTCCCAGAACCCTCCACCACCAGCTGTGCTGGCTGGGATATCTGGGAGATGCAGTCCATCACACCTGAATTACCCAAGGTTGGGAACCACTGGAAGAATCTGTGCAAGCAGCTGCTTAGAATAATGCACCTATACCTAGTATCTGGTGTCTTGAACAGTACCCTGCCACAGAGTTTAGATTGCTTCTAGCAGAGAAATCTAGTAAAAAGAACTTGGATTCGATGAGCTGTCCTGGAAGACGGCACAGGACAGCGCAGCATGAGAAGTAGAAGGAACCAGGCAATCCACTTGAACTTGTTGAACAGAAGCCCATGAAAGAAAAATATCTGCACCTCCAAGCTGTAAGGAAAGTATGTCTGTGATAACTGCATGTTTTCTTCAATCCAGGTGTTTCAATGCAGCATACAGCAATGCATTGATAAGGCTGGAAGCAAACACGACCGTTCTCAAACATGACAGCTAAAAACGGGCATAATACGTGGAATGTCAGCTGTCAAATTCTGAGTTGGCATATGTTAACTAAACGGAAGGGGAAAAACAGAAAAAAATGTTGCAACACCCCCACTTGAAGATTAATACATATGTCCTGGTGTGGCCTCTCGTGGATCAAAATCCAGTCCCTCGGAATCTCAGGGGTGCTCTTACTGTGCCACCCGTATTCATTGATATCCCTACAGTGAAGAGGATTGTGAACAGGCAAGGATCTAATCAATAGGCGAAGTGACAATGGCTGAAACCCTGTTATTTAGCATAGTACATCACATTGCAGTCAGCCCACTGACCCAGGGGCAACTTGGGGAGTAAATTCCTCCATAGGTTCCATGGATTCAAATTACCTTACTCTACTTGCAATTCACAACTAGAATGGTCCCATTTGAATCAAAGGAACTTAAAAAGGGGCTGACTTACCAAATTCCCCACTGACTCAGTGAGTCTGCTCTAGTATGACTTATTACACTAAGCAACAAGATTTCAGCCGCTGCATCATTAACCCAGGAATGGAACTACAGTGAAGAACATCTCTGCAACTCTAGGGTGGGGGACCCTCTAGAGCAGTAGTGGCGAACCTTCAACACTCCAGATGTTTTGGACCACAACTCCCACACTCCTTTGTCATTGGCAATCTAGGCTTGGAATTCTGGGAGTTGTGGTCCAAAACATCTGGAGTGCCGAAGGTTTGCCACCACTGCTCTAGAGGGTTTAAAAAATGTTTGAGACACGCCACTGTGCAGAGTCAAGGGAGATATCTTCAGGCAGTGAACTGGGGAGGGAACGTTTAGCATGATGTCCAAAACCAGCTCAATGTCTTGCAAATGGAGGCATCTAAAAGCTGTTACTAAAACTCAGGATGAAATGTATGAGTACCTTGATTCGTCTCGGCTTGCGAACAGCTCTGGTGTTGCAGCAAATGGGCCTGAATGCTCAGCTGGTAATCTATCACAGAGGCAGCGGTTGTAGCACAACAGCATTCTGTGGGGCAGAGAAACAGAGGTGAGGAGCACACCTAGAACCAAGAAAGCTGTCTTTTTTGGTTTTGGGTGAGGGTGATGTCAGAAGGAAGGGCCTTGTCCAAGATCAATACAGTAGTTTCCAATCTTTCAAAGCTAAGCCATTTGAGCATATCATTGTTGCTCTGTCTACGGGGATTCTTTTTTCCTAAGCTCAACTTGCTGCAGGGGTGTGTTAGACACGATCCTAAGCCTGGAAGTTCATGGGAAAGTTCCTCAGATATTTTTTTTTGCTGCGTCTCTAGCAGGAGAAAGCCAGCAAGTAACAGAAGCCACACTCCTGCTCTTGCTGGTGCTCCCAGGGCAAGTAATGCGGAGTTCCGACCCATTAAAGATTCAGCCTCACACAACCACCCCCACTGTCACCCTTTTGCTTTCTGCTTGGGAAGCCTTAGCCCTGATCCATTTCCACCCTGGCTGGCACTGGGGGACTGTCGCCCCTTCCCCCACTTCCTTACCGGCAGCCACCAGGCCATTGTCAACATGCGAGAGGGATTGGGGCCTGCTACGCAGCTTGCTTTTGAAAGACTTGGGCCGTCGCGGGGATGAGAGTTGCAGGGAGACCTCCGAGGATTCTGATCGGCTCTCTTTGAGGGAGCGAAGGCGTTCGTACAGCTCCTGCAGCTCCCTGTTCTGTTGAGCCTGGAGGTTCACTACCTCCTGGATGTGCCTGAACAGAAGCAAAGGAGAAGAACGTGGTATCAAGAACCAGGTCCCTCTGGACCAAAAGTTGGGAAATTGCCTCTTTTAAAAAAAATCATATTCTGGAATTCAGAAATGAATTCATTCATTGTTACATTTTTAAATTTTTTTACATCTTTGATTTGATTTTTATCCCTCTTGATTCCCATAGTGAGGATCCAAAGCAGCCTACAAAAATCTAAAACCAACAGTTAAATAGCACAGACCTACTGAAATGTAAAACTAGCACACCCAAATGTTTCAAAACGCTTTTGCAAAACAATAAAGCAGTACTTGAAAGACCTCTCCATCTCAGTTGTTTAGTGACTTCCCCAAACCCTCTCTGAAGAGGCAGGTTTTCAGCTGCCCGTGGAAGGGAAAGAGATCAACCACGCAGGCCAGAGTTCCATCAACTGGGGACAGCCACAGAGAAAGTCCTCTCTCAAGTCCTTCCCAGGCATGCCTGTGAAAGCAGTGGATCAGAGAAAAAGGGACTCCCCTGGCAATCTTAATAGTCACGGGCCTTGTGCAGAAAGAGACCATCTTTCAGATAGCCTGGACCTGAACGGCAAAGTCCTTGGAGATCACAACCATGGCTTTGAATAGGGCACCCAAACAAACCTGCAGCCAGTGAAGGTGTTGTAATAGGGTGGGTCACACAACAGTCCACAAAAAAGGGGGCAGCCTTGTGATCCTTGTATATAAACCAAAGGCAATGGGGTTAAAGGGTATTAGGAACAGCTACCCAGGGCACCATTTATAACCAAAAATGGGTATTGGCTTAGTATCAGCCAAGCAAGACTGCAAGCAACAGAGGACATAATTGCCCAACTACTGGGTAAATACTATTAATTGGGCTGTAACTGACTTGTCTAGTGGGTGAACTAAATTTTATCCTCAGTTCTCTGATGGGAGGTGTGCCACGTTTTGGTGTTACTCAGAGCCCCAGACAAGGAAAAGGATTTTTTACTTCCATGTATGTCAGTGAAAGGCAGGGGTGAGAGACTGGGATGGTGAACAGCTGGCAACTTTCTTTCTGTCTGATGATTTTGGGACCCTTTGACCAACATTCCTAGCGGTGAAATTTAGAACAAGCACTCAAAAATGACTCATTTTGAAGCTGGCATGGTCATCTAGCTATGTTTTTTAGAAACTCTTGAATTGTTACTTCAAAACACTATCCTGACTATGTCAGGGGTGGTGAACCTTCAGCACTCCAGATATTTTGGGCCACAACTCCCACTAGTTACTTTTTTTCCCCTTTGTTGGGGTCCCGCCATCTCTAGTCTACAGTCGGTCGTTGGATGCACCGGGGTTTTAATCACCAAATTTATATTTTGTTGTATATTATATTTTGTTGATTTACTGTGTTTATCGGCGCCTGTTGGCCAGTATAAGCCGCTTAGAGTACCTTTGGTAGATAAGCAGGATATAAATATAAAAATAAATAAATAAATAAATAAATCTAAGCTCAAAACATCTGGAGTGCTGAAGGTTCGCCACCACTGCCCTATGTGGTCTAAAAGCTGACATTTTGTTTGTGATTTTTATTGGTCTAACTCTAGATGGTACATAAAGGCCACAGGGGTTCTTCCCACTTTTGTTTAAGTAAGGCGTCTATCACTGTAACCAAGTCAGGTCTCTCGAGGAATGAGCGCAGCTTGCACGCTAATTTAAATTGTGCAAGCGCACCCTCTGACCATTGCCGAGACCTGGACGTGCAGGCTGATAGCGGAAACCAAAAGTACATCCCAGTTCCACTCCTGAATGTTCAAGGGAAGCACAACCCCATCTATCGCAGGATGAATCTGCAGTTTGACTGGCCAAGAGCAACCTTTGTCTTGCCTGGATTAAGCTCCGATTTGTTCATCCTCATTCAACTGATTTATCAATCCCGGGCTGCAATGTTGATGGGCTGATTAGAGTGGTTGGTTACACATATTTTCATCAATTAAAATGTTGTGCTTCGCAAACAGCAAAATAATAAGTCAACAATCTGAAAGTTAAACACATATAAATCCAGTGTCTCTTGAATAGAACACTGCTCCTTCTCTCATACAAGGAAGGCTGCTACTTCTAAAAGGATGTCTGTTATGACAAACAGCCGTGGCTTTAAAAAAAGACCCCTTCTTTCTTCATGGGTAAATGCATGGAGGTTACACTGAGTAATTAATTTATTCCAATTTATATGAATACTTCTAACAAACATGGTTGGGGAATTCTGGGAATTCCAGAGCAAAGGAAGGAAGGAAGGAAGAAACATTTAAAAGCAAACTGTTCTGCTTATATATTGCCCCATAACACTTAAAGCAGTGCTGGCCAAACTTTGGCCCTCCAGATGTTTTGGACTACAACTCCCAGAATTCCAGGCTTGTATTCTCAATGGCAAAGGATTGTGGGCGTTGTGGTCCAAAACATCTGGAGGGCCAAAGTTTGGCCACCACTGGCTTAAAGCACTCTCTGGGTGGTTTACAATTTATTTATGCAGGCTACACATTGCAGCTCCCTCCCTGCCACCACCCCCCGCAAGCCAAGTACTCATTTTACCAATGGACTGGAGGCTGAGTGAACCTTGAGCTGGGTACCTGCGATTGAACCTCAGGTCATGAGCTCAGTTTTGGCTGCAGAATAGCAGTTTAACCACTGGGCCAGAAGGCTTTTACAAGAGAGGGAGAGGGAGAGGGAGAGAGACAGAGGGCGCTTTTACACGACCCCTAAGATCTGCTGGCCACTTAAATTCGGACCAGAGATCTTAGGGGCTTGTCGCTCTTCCTGTGTTCCCACCCCCTCCGCACTTCCTGGCTGCTGGCTGCATGAGGGGAGGGAGAAAAAAGGAAGAAAGACCGTGGCTCACCTCCGTTCTGCCTCGTTCTGCTCTTGCTCTTGCCGGGGCAACATTCCAGTAGCTCTTAAGTAGCTCTTAAAGGGGCAGGAGCCGAAAAACAGCAAACAGAAGCGAGGAGCGCCCCGCACTCACTATTGTTGCACCGCATCTAAGAATTTTCACCTCCAGAGAGAAGGTACTTGAAAGGTGTGCTGGGACACGCTAAAGTGTGCGTGCTCGCACTTAATTGCCTGTAAACTCCGGAGCTGGTGGGGAAACATTTTTAAGCACCGGAGCTTGCAGCCATTTGCTGCAGAGTTTAGGGGTCGTGTATAAACACCCAGAGAGAGAGAGAGAGAGAGAGAGAACAGTTCCAAGGTCTGGATATAGCCCAGCCTCGAACAAAAAAAATGTTTAAGCTGTAGTATAAAGAATGGAGCTCCACTATTTCTAAAACTGTAGCTCCTCCGCTCCCCCCATCCCCCATTGGAAAAACCATGACGGAGTCATGAGCAGGCCCGGGGCTCTTACTTCTCCCGCAAACGTTGCAGTTCCAGCTTCAGGTCTTCGTCTTCAACCTCCGACTCGTCGTCGCTGCTCATGGGGGAAGATGGGGAGTACAAGTGGGAGCTGCGTCTCTTAGCGGAGGTGCCGCCCGCTGCCGCCGCCTCCTCCTCCTCCTCCTGGGGCTGCCGGCTCCGCTCCCAGCCCTCCAGGCTCCCACCCATCGGGGCGGAAAGTTCGCTGTCCGAGCTGGGCTGCTTCCGTACCAAGCCGCCACTTTTCGGCCAGGGGTCCGAGGAAGACTGCCGGCTGCTCGCCGTCGCCGAGGTCTCCTCCAGTTCCCGCTGCTCGGGGGTGGTGGAAGAGGCATCGGTTTCACCCATCGCGGCACCAGTCAACACGGCCAACGCTCCCGGTTCGGGAGAGCCTTCTCTTGGCCCGGACTCCGAGGAAGGGGCCATCTCACCTGGTTTGCCTTCTGAACCACCCGAGGCCAACTGCTGTGGCACGGTGATTACCTGAGGCAAGCAGAAAAGAGGAGAGGAAAAAGAAGGAGCGTGAAGTGGGTGAGTTAATAAGCCCCCTCTTTCCGACAGCTGTATTTAGAATAAGGCAGAAAAGCAGTCTGGATTGGATACCCAGGGGATAGAAATGCTAATGGTTTGTTGTTACTTTGTTTGTATTGCCTTTCCAACCTTTTCTTGCCGGACTTTGTCTTTATGTTTGTGGTGTGGATGCGTCTGTCTGTTTTATCGTTATCTTTGTTGCTACCTTATTGGTTCTTAGTGTTGTCTGATTTCCTTTCTGGATTGTTTTGTTTTGTTATAATTTGTTGTAAACTGCCCAGAGTTCCCGCGGGAAAGTCGGGCGGTCAACAAGTGCAAATAGAAATAAATAAACAAAAATAATAATCCAAACCAATGATCTGCAGCCCTGAACTTCATGATGTACACCCAGTGTGTCCAACATGACTTAGGGGGCTTCCACACAAATCTCTCAGCAGGCAATCTCCCAGTCTCTATCCTGGAATTTTATAAGGAGATCCGGACATAAACATCATCCATTTTATGACCCCACCCCCTTCCCCATATTTTTCAACTGCTTTTTCCATCTTTTTCTGCATGCCAAAAATATTTGCTACAAGAGCAGGCAACATGCGGTAGCTATACTACATCATTTGACTGGAGGCACAAGAAGCTGTCAAGAAGGAAGCTGACATTTCTGCAACACACACACACACACACACACACACACACACACACACCACTGCAGAGTTGGAACAGATTGGAACCGAGTAAAAGACTACAAGGACAAGAACCCAGTACTCTTGGGATTTGGTTTAACAGCTCTTTAGCATCACCTGTCTCTCAAAGGCAAGCAAAAAATAATAATTTATGTCCACTTCAAAAGCGACTAAAATGCACACAAATGCTCTGACATGTACTGCCTAAATAGGAGAGCAAATACTTACCTTCCATTCAAAAAATGGGAAAACAACATAAAAGTCCATGCCAATGCAGTGCCGGACTGCAGTGGCATAAATGTCAGCTGATGGTGTGGTCAGAAAAAAAAAGTGACAAAACAAGGAGGAATCTTCTCAAAGAGATCAATGAAAACGGTGGGACAAAATATTTGTAGAGAGAGAATTCCAAACGAGGGACGGGGGTGGGTGGGTGAGCCAATGCGAAAAAGGAAGGAATAAATAAATAAATATCTGCCCACTAGGAAGGTTTATTATAGATTCCGTTAGAAACGCCTCTGAATGAGTAAGGATCAATATGCCTCATAAAAGGCCTGGCAAGGAACCCTCCTAACTGCAGCAGGACGGTCGGCAGCCGTGCAAGGGGCAGCAGGAACAGAGCAAAGTGGTTTTGTCAAGACTGCAACACAGAGGAAGGGAGGGGCGAGAGGGAGGCAGAAAGCAGGCAGCAATTTAATTTTCAAGGACAGGAGACGGTCCATTAGACTAGCTTAGTATACCGCTCGTCCTGAAATACACACCGTGAGAACAGAAAATGCTCCTGCACTAAAAAGAAGGGAGAGTGCATGAACTACGGCGAAGAAAAGAAGCTACAAATCTGACCCTTCCAGGAGAAGCCGGGAATAAATGTAAGCCAAGCCATGGCCATCACAGATGAACATCTCTGAAAAACAAACCCTTCCAATTTGGACAGATCCTTCCCAAAAAATGGACCAAAGGATCCACTCCAAAAAAGCTCGACATGAAATAACGATCAAGATAGCGGCCAACCATTAATGACTTAGATCCTTTTAAAGGTTTTTTTTTAAAGAGTAAACAGTAACACCTTTACCTGAAAAAGCCTGGTGCATTTTCTCATGATATACTTCATAACTGTGTGTGGGGTGGCAATCCAAATAAGGGATCTCTTGCAGAGTTTTTAAAAAGGCTTACCAGAACAGCAAAGAAATCCAGGAACTGCAGATATTTTAGCAGATCCAGGAGCAACTGGTGGGTTGCAAGCTCTCAGCTGACTAGCTTCCATACATTTCTCCACTGTTCCCTGCACTAATCAGGCAGGGTCAGCAGACAATAGGATTGCAGTGACCCCAGCCTACATGTGGGAAGACAGGGTCAGTCTCTCTCTCTCTCTCTCTCTCTCTCTCTCTCTCTCTGTGTGTGTGT
>JAHTLZ010003468.1:3327530-3341719 GCA_023846285.1 Phrynocephalus versicolor | reverse complement strand
GGCAGGGTCAGCAGACAATAGGATTGCAGTGACCCCAGCCTACATGTGGGAAGACAGGGTCAGTCTCTCTCTCTCTCTCTCTCTCTCTCTCTCTGTGTGTGTGTGTGTGTGTGTGTGAGAGAGAGAGAGAGAGAGAGAGAGAGAGAGAGAGAGAAGGTGGATGGTATGTGGTCCCTAACTCAGGGGGCAAATATGTTGGCCTCTGTAGTATATTAACTGCAGATAATCCTAGAGCTGTTTAAGCTGATATATGTTGCGCTAGGCAGACCCATTACCAAAATAAAACTATGCATGTTAATATCAGCAGATTGTTCTGCAATGCCTTCAAGAAAAAATAAACACAAATTGCTTGATCTTTACACAAAACGGGGGATAAAGGCCATTTGGTTTGTGTTCTGGAAAACAAGCAGATGGCCACATTTTTCTAAGAGTGGTTGTGAGCTGACAAACATGTATAACACAAGAAAAGCATGGGCCTGTAAAACAGATCTGAAATTTTTAAAAGTGAGGCCATCTCTAACATGGCACTGAACTTTTAAAAGGTACAACCTCCAAACCAGGAGTGTTGCAGTGGAGGCATATGACAGAACCATCTAGTGTGGCCATTAATTCTATTGCATTCATCTACCTATGGGCTTCTTTCTCCAACTCACTTGCAGTATCAGAGCGAGCCCTTATTGCAACATTATGCCAGCCATTTTCCCTATCCATGATTAGCTCCAAAGCAGTTTGCAGACTATGGTTATATAATGGCTATCTAGTATGCTGGCACGGATTTAATATTGCATAATAGTGTGTTTCCAACATTAAAATGGGAAGGTGCAAGGTCAAGAAACATATTAAGTTATTTGCTAGCATTCTGACCAAAATTATACGATCAGGCAATATTTTGCTGGCACTTGACTGCTGTATCGGATCTGTGTACCCATACAAACTGAAAGCAAAACAAAAAGGCTTAACAACTACTCTATATGCTTTAAGTTCAAACATCATCTACCTACATATCTGTCCTTTTTCAAAGTGCCTAGAAATAGTACTGAAAGTTAGATCCATTAATCTATGGATACTTCTTACATTACAGCCTCACAATATGGGAATAAATCTGCCATTAGAATTCCAAAGTTTAGAAATAAGAAGTGTCCCTATTTGTGAGAAAGGTACCAAGTATTACCAAGCTGATCTTTGGGAGGACTGGTGGGTGTTTCGTTTTGGAAGGGGACTGGTTCTGAAATGAAACATGCCAGCACAGCTGGTGCATGGAACCCAGTCTCACCCTCTGGAACAAAATCAACCACTGTCTTACCTTAATGTACAGTAGTACCTCGGATAATGAATTTAATTCGTTCTCTGAGGCAATTCCTTATCCAAAAAAACTCGTTATCCGAAACGCGGTTTCTCATAGGAATAAATGGGAAACCAATTAATTAATGACACAGACACCTGGGTTGTTTTTTGTTTTTTTTGCTCAAAACTCTTTATAAAGTGCATTTTAAAGGTACAGATATGATGCAGTCCAGGATAACTCTTTTTTACTGATGCATGCTGGAAATTCGTTATCCGAGGCAGCCCATAGGGAAAATTCGTTATCTGAGGCAGCCCATAGAGAAAATTCATTATCTGAGAGGCAGACCTGTACCTAGAAATTGCGATTTGTTATCCGAGGTAGCCCATAGGGGAAAATTCGTTATCCGAGGCAGTCCTATACCTAGAAATTGTGATTCGTTATCTGAAAAATTCATTATCAGGGGCATTCGTTATCTGAGGTACTACTGTAGTTTGCGCTGGGCAAAAATCCAATAAGGAAGCAGCCCCCGATGCATCATCTTTCCCTCTCCCTAGTGCTGGCCAATCAGACAGGGAGGCAGGATGACGCATGTCCTTGCACAGATCCTGATTGGCCAGTGCAAGGGAGAGGGGAAGATGATGCATCGGAGGCAGCTTCCTGGTTGGATTTCCACCCAGCGCGAACTACAGCAAGGTAAGACAGAGGTTGATTTTGTTCTGGAGGGTGGGACTGGGTTCCGAGAGCCAGCTGTGCTGACATGTTTCATTTCAGAGCCAGTCCCCTTCCAAAACGAAATGCCCATCTCTATTCTCAGCTATGTAAAGTAGTATGCAGAGCTTGGGACTCCTGATTCAATGGGTCTACTATAGCTACAATGTACTTTGCTAGCCAACAGGATACCACACTATGTGAAACTACTGTCCGAAGTTACCTTTTTGCTATCTGCATGGACTCAGTGCCCTTATATGCCCCTTCCACTTAGTTATTCTATGATTCTGTGAAGGATCTGCTTCTAGTCTCCACTACAGTGTTTCCATATTGTCACTTATGGATTCCAAAGCTTCTACATTAGGAAACGCTTAACTCTAGAAGTTACCTGGGAGTTGAGCCAGGTTTTGTCAGAATTTTGAGTTGTCTGGGGATGGGTGAAATGGCAGCATGATAAATGGGAGACAGATTGTGCCTGAGTCCCCCACCTCTGTTGAGAGAGGGATTTTCTATACACACATGAATGGCTTCCCGGACTCCTCTCCTGAACCACCTGTCTTCTCTGCCTAATATATGTTACTCCTCAACAGATTAGGATGATATTTATTGCAGGCCTCCTCAGACACTCAGGATGAAATGCTTTAGAGATGACATTTTCAAGTTTGAGCTGGCAGCTACAGCTGTCTTTCTCAGAAGGGGACCTAATATACATAGACTGTCTTAAAGGAATATTGAAGAGATAGTCAGAGAACAGGAGGAGAAGCAAGGTTCAACTTAAGAGGAGCGGAAGAAGCAAAATAAATAAATAAATAAATAAATAAATAAATAAATAAATAAATAAATAAATAAATAAAGCATACACTGAACCAGTGCTGTAGGCCTCAAGCAATGCCTTGTTGCTGTAGCTAACACATGCCTATGGAATATCCTTCCTATCAGAAGCCAACCCAGCACACATCTTCCAGAAAGAATGCAAATATATTCAGTCATCTGGTATGATGTTCTTGCCAGACAGAAGGCTGCTTGTACCATCAGTTAAAAAGTACGGTGTGGCTCTACTATATATATTGTCCTAATATATATAGAGAGAGATGGGAATTACAAGGTACTTGAGTCTACGCAACTGTGACAACTTGTCGAGGGTTGCTTGGAATCGAATCATAGAAGGAGAGGGCTTTCTGCCCTCTGAACAAAACAAGACAAAACATTGAACAGAGAAAACAATTACAGTGGTACCTTGTATAAAGGAATTAATTCATTCCAAATGAAATTATGTTAAGCAAATTTTCCTTTATACAAATTCCCATAGGGATGCACTGAAAACAGAGTAACCCCATTTTTATGTTGTACAGATTTGCCCCATAGGCGATTATGTTAAGCAAATTTCCCCTATCTCCAGAATTTTTTATGTTGTACAGATTTTATGTTATATAAACTGTTTGTTATACAAGGGTCCACTGTACATAAAAATTAAATAAACACCTCGTCATGACATAATAACATGAGAACTGAAAGGCTGGAAAGGACCCGATGGAAAATTAAATCCGGCATCTCTCAACGAGGCACAGCGGGGAAATGAACTCCCAGACTCTGGCCCTGCAGGCAAAGAGATCTAAGGAAGCCACTGAGCTACCCAGCATGTTTGGGTAGATGTCGGGATTTGTCTTCTATGCTTCGTCAGATTACCTCTGCATAGCCTCAGACAAACACTATGTGTCTATACATCACACTAGTAACACTCTCTTATTGGGTAACAGGCTGACGACTAAGAGCTGAGAACAGAGCTAGTTAAAGATGGCCATGGAAAAAGCGTAGGAGGATGAATGCGAAAGAATATGAGATCATCTTATTCTATTGCGCAGGTTCAGAAATAACAAGCTGTATAATCATTGGATGGGTCTCTGCTGACGTGTATGCGATTTGTGAGAGCTAATAAAAGAGCCTAGCTCAGGAGGAGGAGAGAGTGAAGTTACCAACTTGCCTCTCTGCCTGTTCTCATCTGATGCAAGGCACCAAAAAGATCCCTGTGTGTCTGATTACTCTTTACATTCCTTCACTGTTAATCTCTCATCTGGTCTGGGAGATTAGTCATATCTAAGGATATCCCATGAAGGAATCCCAACAGGTAGACCTGAATGAACATAGGAAATTACCCATACCTGAAATCGGCCTCGTTGGAAAGATCCAGCCACAGATTTAAAATGACCCGTCGCTGTCGCCTCTGTGGTTGCTTGCTCAGAGAGAGAAATCCAATCGGGTGTCAGTTCATCAATCATCTCCTCTGTTGGGGATTTTTATTTGAATGGAACGGAAAGGAAAGGAACACACACAGAAAGAGAACATGGTCAGGCGATGCTGCCGGGGGAAGATCCTAACAAGCCACATTCATTAGAAAACATGATTCTAGCACACATGAAGGCTTTTCATTCATTTATTTATTTGGCATCCCAAGACCTACACTTCTACGTGGAATGAGAAAAACTGGTTAATCAAACTGCAAAACAAAGCGGCAATGGATGGAATGTTACACGGGTGAGTATGGTAGGAAAGAAGTTAAAGATGAAGTAGTGCAGGAAATGCCCCCAAAAAAGAGGGGAGGGGAAGAGAAAAGAAACATACATAAAGAAATCAAAACAGATGTTACCTAGTCTAGATCCCTGACTGTAAGCACACTACCTTGCCGGACTTTTGATCTCTTGAAAAAGCTGGTCTGCCGTAGCCTGTACGCCCAGCTTTTTAATTTGCGAGTCCAGGATTTCTTGCTAATAGGGTTTTTGAGACTAGGGCAAGTAAAGCTTAGGCCAAAATATCCACCTCCTGCATGCAGGTGTACAGCTCCACCACTTGATGTTGAAGTAGGACAGGCCGCGGGGTTCTCGGGGAATGAAGGCTCCAGAGACATCTCCTGAATGAAACCAAGGGGTGGGATGGGGGGGAGGGGGAGAGAAAGAAAAGAGGTGGTATTCACTTAAGGGCATCCCTATCATCCAAAGTGCCGCCCTAGGCCTCAGATGCCTTAGGAAATGACCTCTTCGTGCAATGTCCCAGATACAACTCTCCAAACTCAACCAAGTGCCTTGTCTTAAAAACAGCTCTTTGGACAAGCCGAACAAATCACATGCTAAACGACGGCACCTGTCCTACCATGCTGGAGTTGCTTGTCTCATAAGAGACATTCCCAGTTCCCAAGCACAAAATGGCCCTAGTAAATAATACCAATTCGGACAACCTGTTGCCCTAAAAAAAAAAAAAAAAAAACAACAACCCCGATCTGCTTCTCATTCCAGGAATATCCTGACATACTCACCCCACCCCACCTAGCCAGGATCAAAGCTTGGCCAAGTGCTCTGCCGTGCCGATTGTTGCATTCTGATAGGAGGTTTCTAGAATACACTGGCCATAATAATGTGGGAGAATTTTGAGAGTTGTATACCAAAAAAAAAAATTGTAACTTTTCCAAGTTCAGGTCAAGTCTGCTGCTGCTGCAATAAATCAGTGAACAAGGGGTAGTGGTGGAACATAATGTTGGAATTATGAACTCTTACCTCTTGCTTGCTTGGCAGCATCCACTTGGCTGGCAGATGGGTTGATATAACAATGCAGCCTCATTCTGGACTGCTCCAGTGGATGGACTACTGCTTTTAACCCCAGCCAACGTCCCTGCCAATACTCACATGCATGCAGAGATCACCGGGAGCGGAGGTAATAGCACTGGGCTCTCTCTTCAGCACTGGCAGACTGTCAGGATGACTCGTGGATGGGATAAGCATAGCCGGAGGATCGGAAAGCTTGGTGGGGCTTGGCTGGGTCTCCGGAGGGGAACTGGTGTCCAGTATTTCCGGGACTGGGCAGGGGAGAGTTTCTTCAGCCGAAGACGAGAGCGGAGACTCCACTGCGCTGTGTGTGTCCTTCTGGCTCTCGGGAGACGTGCCCGACAAGCTATGTTCCTGGTACAGAAGCGTCCGTAGCTTCTCGTCCAGAGTTTTGATGTTGTCGTCAGCAAAATCCATCTTGGGTGGGCCCTCGCTGTCTGACTCCAGAGCGGACGCCGAGGGAACGCCTTCCGGTCCTGGAGTCTGAGCTACAGCACAGGGCTGGTCAGCGTTAAGAGTGTTCTCGGCTTCCTCAGTGGCCAGGCTTTGACCGGTGCTCGGGCTAGCCAGGACAGCCTCGGCAGACAAATTCAGCTCCATGGTGCCAGGTGTTGGGCGAGGTGCGTACGAAGAGAGACAGGTGCCCTCGGCCTGAGCCTCCAGCCCTGAAGGCTCCCGCCAAGGAGCAGAATTGCAAGGGGCAACGTCGTCGCCGTCGTCGTCACCTGCAGTGGCAGGCAGCTGCACATCCATGCTGGCTTCCACTTGGTGAGGAAGGACGGCCTGCTCCGTTTCTGACGCCTGGGGTTCAGATACCGTGCTGTTGCTGATCAGCTCGTCTGAGGGAGAGGAAGGGCTGGGCCTTTGATGGCTGCTAAGATTTTCCACAGACTGTGGACAATCTTGGGGGCTACTTTCTTTGGTACTTCCTGTTAGATGATCTGTAAATATAAGATTCCCAGGAGAAGCTAAGTTAAAGTATTTACAGTGGTACCTTGTATAAAGGAATTATTTCGTTTCAAATGAAATTATGTTAAGCAAATTTTCCTTTATACAAATTCCCATAGGAATGCATTGAAAACGGAGTGATCCCATTTTTATGTTGTATGGTTTCTCCCCATAGGCGATTATGTTAAGCAAATTTCCCCTATCTCCAGAATTTTTTATGTTGTACAAATTTTATGTTATACAAGCTGTTTGTTATACAAGGGTCCACTGTATTTATTTATTATTTATTTGTTGTATTTTTATACCCCCATCTTCCAGATGGAACTCTGGGCGGTTTACAATTGACAATAAAAACCAGCAGTATATAACAAGAAAGAAAAGGGGGGAAAAGAGAGAGAACTAATAAAAATAAGGAGGGGGAAACCTTCCGCAAGAGGCGACGTGGGCAGCAAAAAAAAAGGGAAACAAAATAAAAAGGTCGCCATATGCCTCCTTAAAAAGGAGGGTTTTCAGAGCCTTTGTAAAGGCGGGCAGGGACTGTGCTAGGCGCAGCTCACTAGGGAGGTGAAGTACAGCTCCTCAAAGCCCCCAAAGCAAGCCAGATATTTTGCTATGTCTTCTAAGGCTTACAACTCCAAAGACTAAGCCATGACTGGAGATGAAGTGACCTTAACCAGCCCAGACTTCACCTCTGCACTCCTTGGTTTTACAAGCAGCTCAGATAAGTACAATAGATTAATTTGAAGTAGAATAGGGACACAGAAAGATATCAAAGAAAGAGAAGCCGAGAGAGATGTGTGGGTGCTATTACATAGGGGTGGCAAATATAATCTAGAGAATGTTCATATCTCATTTATTTATTTCAAATATTTATGTGCTATTTTTAGAATCCCCTTCTCCCAGCTCTACTAAGATTAGTTTAAAATGGCACTCATTGGTAAAAAAGCACAGTACAAGAGTGGAGAACAGAAAAGTAAAGGGGTTAACAAAAAAAACCAGATACCAGATAATATTTTGGGCTAAGACATATAAAACGGATGGCAATTGAAATATATATATATATGATTGTGTCAATATAACTTGTGTCAATAAAAATGCCTGATTGTCAATTATCAAAAGTCTGACCTGCATTTCATTTGACACATTCATTAGTTTTTACCTCTCATTAAAAATGAACTTCATGTCAAGTTGGAAAAATATAGAAAATATAGAAAAGACAGAAAAGACAAGAGCAAGCATCTTGTGGGGAACCAAACTTCATCTCAATAATGTTTGTGGAGTTCCCAGTCATCCAGGCAAGGTTATCTGGGAGTTCAGTCATGGTAAATGGACTTCTTTTCTTGTGGGATTGAAACATTTCACTTCTCATCCAGGTAGCTTCTTCAGTCTTCATCCAGACTGAAGAAGCTACTGTACTAGAATGAGTAGCAGAACATTTTGATCCCACAAGAAAAGAAGTCCAGTTGCCATGACTCAACTCCCAGATCCTCTCAATAATACTGTATTCTATGCCTGAAGAGCTAAAGCTATGTAGTTAATGTGCAACTGAGTTTGATTGAGTGTGGGGCTGACTTGTATTTCTATACTGAAAATGTAGAGAATTTTGCTATGTAGTTGTTAAAGAATTATAGTTGCAATTTGCCTCATACCCCTTTCAGAAAAAAAACCTACAGTACTGTTCATTCTAGAATTTAAATCAGGGGCAAGAATGAGATATAAAGGGGAACACCAAGCTAATTATGTCGAGAAAATAACTGTGCATGAAACAAGCTGGCTGCCTTTCATGCCATTCCCTGCCTGGTCCCTGCCCCTATAATGCTCTGTGTTCAGGCCCATCTGGTGTAGCAAGAGAGCCATTTTAGGTTTGTTTTGTTTGCTCTTGCCTTAAGGCTCTGTGTAAATCTGGAATGCCAATTTGCACAACTGAGCAGGTGATGGTAGGGCAGAATTTGGTATTTCCTGCAAGTGGTGGAGAAATGCCCAGCATTTTCCAAAAGGATGCTTTGGAAGGGTAGCAAACAAGCAAAACGTGCTTCTAGCACGTTAAAGTACTGAGATCAGCCCTGCCAACCTTTTGAGCATCCTTTTATACACAGAGGGACCCCCTGGAATGTAAAGTGAATGTCAATCGTCACATGGGAGTGGTTTCCCAAAAGGACACCAACTGGATTTTTGCTGTCATTGGAAGAATAAGGTAAAAGGGAAAGAACCCCATTCTCCACCAAGGACTGCTTTCGCCAGCATTAAATCGAACAAAGCGGCCATTTCCCCATCCAAAACCTTGAGCCACTTTCTCCTGAAACCAAGAGCCAAGAGCTCAGTTCAGATGCCAACTCTAAATCTAGAGTAGGGCAACCCCAGAAGACATGTGGCCACCGGCCGTGCTAACTGCAGGGATGCTGGGAACTTTATTGGGAAATCAGCAGGACTTCCCCATATTCTGTCCAAAACCACCTGTCTGGGTAAACACCCTGCCTTAAAGACAAGTCAAGAGATGAGCCGTCCCATTTTCACCTGTCATCTGACACCCAGGTGCCGACGAAGTCGACTGGAGAAGAGTGCAAGGCGCCTGGGAGTCCCTGTTCCTTATGGTTTGATTGATGCAGAACCTCCAGCGGCCAACAGGGGAGGACTGGGGAGCAGAGTCACCTAAAGGGGAAAGGGGAATAAAAGAGATGGAAAAAGAAAGAGAGAGCGAGAGAGGAGTCACAAAGGGAGGTCATGGTCATCCTCTGGTCTGCGTAGCAAGGATCAAGGAATCCTACATCAGAATGACTGCAGGGACAACAAAGCGGTTGCAAGCAGGAGAAGTGGCCCGGTCCAGCAGTCAGCGCCTTCACGTTGGCCTTTATGGTTGAAGTCCTAACACACATAATAAGCAGGCAATAGTCAGAATGAATCCGGTGAGGCAGGCATCTCAGGAAATGTGCCTACATGTCTTCTCTAACTTAAAACGAGACAACAGCAGCAACCATCATTTGAACATTACTTCCTTTGGCTTCCAAGGACACCGATCTATCTTGCAGACATTTGTCCACGGCCCCTGAGTCACGAGCCCACGTTCCCATCCCTTCTCAATTCTCCTTAGACCAGGGCACATTGGGAGGAAAAGAGAGTCCCAGATGAATATGGACACTGAGACAATTCTGCTTCGGCTCGGCTTCCTTCCCCCATCCCTCATCCCCCATTTCCCGTGGCTTGGGAGGGACTCCTTTGTAAGGCCAAGTGAGAACGTAGACTTCCACCACCATGTCTTCTGTCCGGGTTTTTATCACAGATCTCATGCTCGTCTCTCTTCTGTCCGTCTTGCATAAGATCACAGAACAGTCCCATACAGGTCTTCTTCAGTGAAGGTCAGCCAAGTACTCTATCGGCACACCAGATACATATTGTCCCGTGTTCCATTATGTTGCAGCTACAAGAAGGTTCTCTTGCAGGAGGAAATTTACCCAGGTCAACTGAAGCAGTCACAATACCAGTGGCAAACCAGCCAAGAAAATGCAACCCCAATGCCTCCAGATTAAAAGGCAAGAAAGCACAAACCACCAAGCAAGACTAAAACATTTAATCCTGAGCTGTGATTATTTGAAAGAATCATGCCTTTATGTCTTTGTTATTGGTCTCTCTGCCACTTCATTGGGAGTTACCACTGTGGGTTCCATACTGACAGGCTCATGTATGAATACATTTTTCTCTACTAGTGGTATAAACAGCCGTTCCTATACCGTCTGCCTCCAAGGTTCTTTTCCTAAGGTTAAAAGGTCTCGACACCAGCATAAGCACAAATGGCATAACCTGGGGCACCAAAGAACTGCTGATGAACAAGGCTCAGAACAAATTCCTATTCACGTCCCGTCGTGCAACTGGTGTGCAACAAGGAATTCAGTCACTGGCTATTCATTACTCAAGCGTTACACCTTTGGAATTGTACCAAACTGGATTCTGGCCACTGTTCACTCTGCTTATGCCACACTTTAAATAAGAATGAGTATAAAACAAAAAAAAAGTGAAAATCCTCTATCACTAGCAAGCTAATAACATCTATTGCTTGTGATATTTACTTCTTGAAATTGAGCAAATGAACACGCATCAATATGTATGTTTTTAAAATGCTATGTACTTCGCCACTGTATAAGCAACTCATAAGGAGTGGGACTAGGAGCCAAAGAATTATAACCTGCTCTTTCAAGACGTAGATATGCTTGATAAAAAATTGGCATTTTAACCTTGAAGACCTGACCCTCTGACTGTTTCATGGTCTCCATTTGAAAGGCACGTCTGTTTCCAGTTTGGCCTCTTGTGTGGTAAGACAATACAGTGGTACCTCTACTTACAAGCGGCTCTGCATACAAGCAATTTGGCTTACCAGAGCTGCTCTCCACTCCACACAACAGCTGACTTTGACAGGCCCGACTTGCCGAAGTCACCTGTCAGTGCAGAGCGGAGAGCAGCGTTCGCTGCCCATCACCTCCTCCTCCTTCTTCTTGGTTGCTTTGATCTCTGCAAAAGACATCAAAGCAACAAAGAAGAAGGACAAGGTGGCCATCGCGCCTCCCTTCCAACCCACCTGGGCTGCACGAACATATATGATTGGGTGCATCTGGCGTGGCTTGGAAGGGTGGAAGGGAGGTGCGTGCATGCTCGTGTAGCTCACTCCTTTCACCCTTCCGAGCCACACCAGCATGCACTGATTGGGTCCATGCTGGTGCAGCTTGGAAGGGTGGAAGGGGCAAGCCATGCGAGCATTCTTGCGAGCTGCCCGAACATGCCCATATCCCCAGCATCAGTGCATGTTCGCATGGCTCCAGCAAGTTGGGAGGGAGGCGCACCTCCCCAGCAACCCAACCAAGCTGCCCAAACATTCACACGCCACACAACCTCTTTGTGGTGGCAGGGGGAAGGTTTCAAAGGGTTAGAGCTGAGCTGCAACAGGCTCTTCCTCCTCCTCCTCCTCCTCCTCCTCTACACCTGAATCTCGGAGCAGAGACCTGGGTGAAGAGGAGGTGGCTGCCCTCTCAATCAAGAGCAGCCAAAGGCTGCTCTCCGCAACCCCCATGGAGAGCTGATTTTGACAGGTCCAACTTGTCAAAGTCAGCTGTTTGGTGGGGCTGTAGGAGAACAGCCTTCAGCTGCCCTTGATTGTGGGGGATTGGGACAGCCTTCCCATAGAAATGCATTGAAAATCTATTAATCCATTTCCTCTGGAACAGATTAACTGATTTTCAATGTATTCCTGTGAGAAACCACTGCTCAACTTACGAGCATGCCGTCGGAACAGATTAAATTCTTAAGTAGAGGTACCACTGTACTTACTTTTAGATGCATTTTGCCACCTGGCAAGGAGAAACTGAAATACATTCTACACCAGTTTCAGAAATATATTCAAAGGTCTCTTAAGCAAATAGGCAGGTATAGTTATGCAGTTCTTTGAAACCCAGCTAATGTATGAAGCACTTCAGTCCTCCAAAAAGCCAGAGAGATTTACAGGTTAGAGGGAGTCAAAATTACACCTCAAAGGCAGGTTGACACCACATTTCAGGGTGAACATTGGAAAGGCAGCAAAGAAACAAAAATGACTTGATACTAACAGACTGAACACTAGCACAGGAAACCTTTGGATCCAGACACAAGTACAGGCAGGTCCAAACTTTGGCCCTCCAGATGTTTTGGTCCACAACTCCCACAGTCCTTTGCCATTGGAAATATAGGCTTGGAATTCTGGGAGTTGTGATCCAAAACATCAGGCGGGCCGAAGTTTGGACATGCCTGCACTAAATACATCGTTGACAAGTAATCTCTTGTAGCATCTGGCCTGGCTATTTTCATTCCTGTTTTAGTTTTTACTAAGCTAAGACCCAGGTAACAGCATCTTGGTTTTGCTTCATCCACTTCTTCTGTGTTTCCCGCATGGGATCTCTGCCGTTCTAATCATTTATATGTGAATTCATGTGTATCAGCTGGAGCCAACTGCTGTATCTTTGATCATTAATTTTGTTTGACTCATTGTTACCTATACTTCTGCTTGACCATATTGATAGTTGACCAGCCAGAATAGTGCTTTGCGCTCATCAGGAAGTGTAGAAGCCAAATCAAGCAATCAAGGTACTATTTTATCATGGAAGGCACCATACGCATGAATTTTGCTCATTAGACTCAGATTACCTTTGTGGGGCTGGGCAAAAAAATATTATGAACTGGGCAGACTCCTCATCACTTGATACCACGGCAATATATGTAATAAAATCAGACTTGTAAGTTCAACTCCTTCTGGGGGGGGGTTGACGCCATTACCAGTGAAAGAACCTGGATTTTAAAGGTAAACTGAGAGCTCCCTCTTAGCTCCGTTTATAGCTCCATGGACCGAGTTGATATCATTTTAGCAACATCTGTTAAGAGCCCATAAGCTGACATTACGACGTTTCATTTAAATTAACACCACTCAAGTCTTCAGAATCTTCCACTAAAATTATCAGGATCGTTGCAGAGATCTAAGTACATGAAGCAAAGAGTAATGCTAAAATAGCAAACCCCAATGTCGAGATTTAAAGGACACAAGCCAACACAAAGGACTTGAGAACTGACCTTTGCCCTTTCTGAAACATCTACTGTTGCTATGATTTTTACTATTAAAAAGATGGTGGGTTTTTTGTGTGTGTTTTGATGTGTTTTTTTTTCCTTCCTTCAATATGAAATGTTTTAAAATAATTACTTACTGCCAGTTTGAGTAGATGCTGGGTTTATCTGAACTTGTTCAGAAGATCCTGTCTGAATTAAAAACGAATAGATAAATATAAAAAGGGAATTTCCCAACACAAGCCAACACCATTCCACAAAACTGGCGTTGCTTAAAACTAGCAGAACTTACTTGGGTACTGGCTGACTCGGGAGCCAGTTCCAGTCCAGAGATGCGATCTTCAGCCGGAAGACGGCAAAGGATGTCCTGGGCCTGAGAAACTATCGCTCTCAGCTCCTCTACGAACTTCTCTTTCTCATTTTCCAACACAAAGTCATCTTCCACCTAGTAAGCAGGAAAGTGGAGGCGAAACAAGGCAGGAGATGTAGACACAGCCCTCACTGTAGCCTCTTAAATTCTACGTTTCCCCCACACCTCAAACTGCAATTATCAAATGCTAGAACGACAACAGATCACCAAATAAATAAACAAAGAACATCAAATTTCCATACAGTGTTTCATTATTCTCCCCAAAACACATCCATAAGATCCTGTCCTCGGAATATACAAATTATTGTGCAATCCAACAGAGAGAAAAGAAACCCCAAACAGAAGAAAAAATATTGATTAAAAATTAATTCCCCCACCAAAACACTGCTAAATTTATTTCCTTTGTTGCAATATCGTACGCTAACATGATGTGGGAGTATCTAGTTCTATTGCATTTTGTACAAATGGAGTAATCTTAGCTTTCTAAAAGAATAATTCTGTTTGGCAGAAAGAAAAATATACAGTCAAGGTAACTGAAATTCAGTCTGTGCTCTTACAACAAATCATCTCTTGATTACACAAGTAATAGGGAGGGAACATACTGATCCTAATGCCATAACATTATATTAATGCATTCCTTTAAAGTTAAACGGAGCTCCCATCCAAGGAAAACAATCAATCCACGCCTGCTCAGCTTCTGCAGCTCTGCTTC
>JAHTLZ010003468.1:3275976-3309218 GCA_023846285.1 Phrynocephalus versicolor | reverse complement strand
TCTGTAGTTCTCTAGCCTTTGCAGCGATGAACCCCACTAGAGAAAGACAATCCTGGGATTCAAAATTATGCAGGGCTCTCCATTTTAATGTAGTGAGGTCCATTCATATATGTGGCTTCCATAAACATGCAGGTATCCTTCCCGGCTGCTGGTTCCCTATTGGCCATGTTCACTGCTCCTGATGGTCTTCTCTGCCATCCACACTACTCACTTCCAGCCCCGTCTATTAGCTGGGCCTGGCCGATTTTCCTGCCGTCTCCTGAAATGATAGCCACTGCAGTCCTCTGAACCTCAAGTTCCACAGAAGTACAACCACCAGTGTGGAACACTGGGAGGGGGAGGGGCAACAACCGGAGAAAGAGATCCGAAAAGTAGTAATTTGGAGAAGTGCTTCCCTTTTTAAATTATTTTTATTTTTATTTTATTTTATTATTTGCATAGTGAGGCTCATTCTGCAAAGGGAAAATGACCATCCGGATACTATTAGCTGGGGCCACTTTGGTGTTTTGAGAGAAGCACAGTAGCACCACTCCCTTTAATGCTTGCCTCCGTTTTGTCAATGCTTCTGACCTTCTTTTTATAAGATGGAGGCTGCAGTCCCATCCTGACCCCACAGTCCCTGTGGAAATTGATTTGCAAACTCACAACTCGCCAGAATTTTATTAAAAAGAACATCCACTGAGTTTTAGACCCACGTTGACTTTCAGGCAGAACTATTTGCTATTGCCACCTACTGCCACTTGTGAGATTGCTCAGCAATTATAACGGGCTTGTTGTGGGCCACTCTTAATTATTGTTTCGATAGTCTTGTCAGATTAAAAACAGGTGATGAGTGAAGCTTCTTACCATCCTTGAGGTGAACTGCTGCATGGCCACCGGGGACGCCTGGGGTTGGGGAGCTGCGGAGGGTGCCAAGCTGTGGGAAGGCAGAGCTGATGGCTGATTCTGGACCAGTGGTAGGACACTAGGATGGGCCACGTTTGTTGGTGGCTGTGGCTGCTGCTGCGGTTGCTGCTGTGGCTGCATCTGCATTTAAAAAAATACCAATGAATGGGATGTTTATTGTTGGGGAAACAAGATGATTGTCCAAGGTACAGTTCCTCTGGTGTAATTTTATTTATTTATTTATTTTATTTTATTTTTGAGTATTTTTACCCCACCTTTCTCCTTGGAAAAGGACCCAAGGCGGCTTACAGTAATTAGGGACAACCATGCAGTCCAGTACATTTAAGACATATTCCAATTTGAGAACAGGGAATTGAGAGGCATCTTACAGCATTAAAGACAGCATTAAAGCTTAAAGAGAATGTGAGCAGTTAAGAAAAGAGTAAAAATTCCATTATGAAGGATGGCGCTAACACTGAAAATACTGGTGTATTTATGAAGTCAGTCAATGCAATCAATGAGACATAAGCTCAGTCTGCAGGCTCAAGCAACACTATTTAGGGGGAAAGACACCTTCCTGAAACAAATTTATCATAGTAAAAACTGGCAAATCAAAGGCACATTCCCCAGCAAAGCACTGTATGAGCATCACTTAAGAGCAGAATCCCACAGTTTAATGTAATGTAGGGCAATTCACTTTAAACTTTCAATTGACACACCTATAAAATGGGGTTTTGTAAAGAGACATTCCACTGTAGGTTAAGACCACAAAGAATTAAGGACCACCGGCCAGTGAGATGATGGGATGTTAGATCAATGTGGAAGGCCTTTGTCTTCAAGAGAATGCATCAGCCCAAGGCCAGTATCGAGGTGGTGTTTACGACAGGCCAAGGCTGGACTTTGGACACCTAGAGCCGGGAGCATTGCTTTGCTTCTCAGCCCAGTGTTTTGTCCAATGAGTCAATAGTTTTGAAGACATCTCAATTATCATTTTGCCCACTGGTAGTAGAATTCCTCATCACAGCACCACTTAGTGAGTCAATCTCTTACCATGTTGCCAGTTCATAAGGAAAGCATGGCATAATGGGAAATGGCTATGGGTTTTTCTAGCTGGTATACAGGAGTCAAGAGCAGGAGGCTCACTAAAGGTATACACTACAGTATAAGGCTCCTTGAGTTTTTGGTCTGAAAGGCTCAACTACAGGGCCTTCTCAAGCAGGTACTGAACAGCAATTACATAGAACCACCCACTGGCATCCTTCAGAGGCTTCAAACAAGGCCTAATTAGGAGAAGGAAGCTTGTACTTCATTGCTTCTGCCTTTATTCTGACATCTACTTTGCTGTCATTGCTAGTCTTCTTGTTTTGCACTGTATTACTGTTGTTACTGCATTGCCAAATGAATCATCATGATTCATTTTGTGCAATATTTCTATTGCTGGTTTTTCATGCCTCTTAAATGAAATTTTGTACCCTTCCCTCATTTGTGTGTTTATTGCCTCTTGAACTGAAAAGAACTACTGCCACTCAGGCACTTGGATACCTTTGGTGTGATCGGAACTCAAATCCTCTCTCTAGTCAATGTCTCTCTTCAAGTGGCCTTGAAGACCATTTAATTCCTCCAGTTTAAACACTTCCATAGTTGTTTTTTCATTTCTCAATTCCCCACATGTCTCTTACAGGCAAAATATAATTTCTGGTTGGGCGAGGCTCTCTTCTATTTTCTTTTATTCATTAATAATATCCACATGGGAGTGTATGTAGAGCTGAGAGAGAGGTTCGAGAAACAGAGTCTCTACTAATAGCATGGGCCTACCAATAAGTAAACAGAAAACCTGTTTCTCTCTCTCACACACACATAAACATATACAAATACAAAAGTCTAGGAATCAGAACATCTGAAGCAGCAAATGCTAGCAATACTGCTTCTTGCTTAAAACATGTGGAAACATCACATTTACAAATTCTGCTTTTCCTTCCATTCCATGAGGTTTCCTCACAAAACAGAACTCAAGGGGTTTTAATTTCCTGTAAGATCCCCTGAATTACAAGACTCGTTGATTTGTCTTGAGATAGGATTCTGAAAGTCTGAATATGTCATACTATTATTACAAAGCAGAGCAAGTTTTTAAAATATTTCCCCTCTCTCTCCCTTGGTACAAGTTGCAGCCACCAAACTTTTGAAGGGACACATGTTGTGCACCATAGTCGTAGGGGAAAAATTCTGTGTTGGTGAGTTGGAATAGCATCCTTTGCTTTGCATTCTGCTCTGAGGTTCAGGATATCCTGTAACTACTGCAGAAGCATGTGAAACTCTCTTTGATAATAACAGAGGTTGCCTATGGGTTTTTTTTAAGTGCCTTTCCCTTCTCTGGGACCAAGAAAGCCCAACAGGCTATATTGAAACATCACACAAACACCCACTCCAGTGAATGCAGGCAGCCATTTTCTTCTAAAAGATGGCCAGGCTTTGCATTCGAGAAAGTGATAGACCTCTTACCCCTGCCAGGGGCTGATAATGCCCCACCAGCTGCTGGGAAGTGTAGACGTGCCCTTGTGCACTGTTTTCGGCTTGGGAGAGGTTGGGAGCTTGCGGGGTGCCCATCATCTGTTCTGAGGAGAAGGCCACGCTATGCTGGCTGGAGGCATCAGAGAGGATAACAGATCCCGCTCCTCTGTCGGATGAGCTGTCAGCTGTGTCAGTACAAGAAGAAAGGAGGTCCAGAATATTAACTCTAACAGAAGAAGCCAAGAGGGCATTTGTTTCAGAAACATGCATAAAAATGTAAGTTTTGCCTTCTACAAGAAGGAAAGAAGGAGTGGTCCAGCCTCTCTCTCTCTCTCTCTCTCTCTCTAGCAAATCAGAAATAAGTTGTTTCGAGCTGCAGCCCTTCTAGATAGAAATCCACTATACTACACTGGGTATTGCCTTAAAGCAAAGCAAAAAACAAGACATGCTGCTTATACTGTATATATACCACCCCATAGCATTCAAAACAGTTTAGAAGGAATTATGCAGGCTACATCTCTCTCCTCCCCCCCCACCCCACACAAGCAAGCTGGCTACTCATGTTACTGACCTCAGAAGGATGGAAGGCTGAGTGAACCTTGAGCCTGCTATCTGGAATTGAACCCCAGGTCATGAGCTCACGTTATAGCTGCGGTACAGTTTAACCACTGCACCATGAGGCTGTCTCTTAAAGTGCAGTTCCCTATGTAGGCTGGAAGAGTAAGTTCCCTTCCACAGTATTATTTCTCTAAGGAATCCCATTAAGTAGAAAAAAGCAGTCTCCTTTCGAAACCATGCAGAATGCAGCCCACACTCCATGACCAGATTGGTTTCTTCCTCACAAAAGTGCAGGATTTCTAAAGAAGTGGCCAGAAAGCCATTCTGCCAGATCTCCTCAACTAACGCTGCTCCTCCACAAACCATGACAAAATGTCCCAACTTATACTGGTGGGGAGAAGCAAGACGAGTTTCCACATTCTGCACTGCACGTGGTGGTAGCCGACCACTCGAACGGCGGGAAACTGGGACTGCTCGCCAACATCTCTGCTTAACCAGGGAATGGCCTTCTGATAAAATCAGCAAATAACTGAGTCGGTAACTTAATAAATGACTCTGAGCAATGCACGCAGCCCAGCAAAATTAGAAACACAGGTACTCTTTACAGGAGGAGCCCCCTATCTGTGGGGTTGGGAGGATAGGCTCCAAGCATACACCCCTTCCAGAAGATGCAGGAGGCTATGGATAGTAGTCAGCAGCAGCAGCAACCCTGGACAATGAGAGTCGGATGGGTGAGAAGGGGGAAAAGTACATGCATGGCCACACTGTAGGTTGTGCTGCTGCAGCAGCAGCAGCCACACATGGATACGAGGGGAGCTACTGAATTAACCATTACTGAGCATAGGATTTGGGGAGACCAATGGGGCAGGTGGCTGCCTATTACCAGCAAGGGAGGACGTGGGTTGCATTTGCTGCAGGATCTGCTGCCGGACATGTTGGTCCACCTCGGTCTCTTCACTCTCGGCCCGGGTTTGCTGGGATGAAGTGGTGAACGACGAGCCCTGCGGCTGGAGCGCCGGGAGGCCGGCCGGCAGCTTGCTCTGCGAGTCTCGCCTCTCCTCCAGGTAGCCCATCTGCCTCCGCTCCCGGGTCTTCTTGATCAGGGCAACACGGTCCCGGATAGATTTAGCCACTGCTTTGGAGTCGCTTTCATGAAAGAACCCTGACTTCACCTGGATGTGTTTTTTAAAAAAGAGAGAAAGAAAGAAAGAAAGAACGACGGAGTCATTCATCTCTCTCTATCCACGTGAGCAAGTAGGCATGAGCTCCAGGCAATATTATTCTGCATCTGTCGATCGCTCTCAATTAAGGTCCCACTTCTGGAGACACTGCACTGGCCATGTGTCAAGTCTATCTTAAACCTACTGTGCAAAGCTTCAGGAAATCCAAAAGAAAGAAAGCAGCGACTCAGATTTAAATACTTTAGCATTCTGGTTCAAGACTGTCTGGTAGCATCAGAAACATCAATATTAGATAACAGGATTAATATTGGATTTTCACACATACCCCAGGTTTACTTATCCCCCTTTAATAGGTATAGTAATTATGCTAAACTAAACATCTGGACTGGTGTGAGCAAGCTAGTTAGAAGATGTAATACAGAAGATACAATGGGGCAGGAGAGCTTTGGCCCCTACAGCCATTTGCACAGCAACACTAGCTGGATCTTCTGGGAGCCAATATTCAAAACATTTGGGCCACCCAACCCACAGGGCCACAGCACATACTTTGGGAAAACCTGGTTTATGGGAACACTTATCGGATGTGTTCTTGTAACTTAATTCATGCAGACATGGGAGATACTCCATGATGGGATATTTAGAGCTGCGTCTTCAGCCGTAGCTGTAATGTTCACGGGAGCTACCAAAAGGTATGTTCTTAATGGGCAACCGCTAAGCGATGCCACTCTCCAGATTAGTGGAGAAAAAGAAACGAGAAGCCAACCAAAACAAAGAGTGTGATGCTGCAGATCTACTCCCCGCAGAACTGAACTGAGCTTCCTGAGATGACAACTCAGGAAATGTCCTAGTGGACTGGTGGGTGGGTGATGCTTCAACACTCATTCCTTGCACATATAGAGAGAGAATTGAACAGATGCACCACGATGACTATTCCCAGTGAGCCTCAGCCGTCATCAGCTGTTAGTTGTCAGCTGCCATTTAGCCAAATGTTTTATGAAAACAAAACCAAGGCAACCGTGAACCTCAGCGAAGAATCCTCAGTCTCAACAAATAGCTTGAGCAAAGTATGAGAAAGAAAGCATAGCCAGAGGAAACAACTGCTCCTCTGACTTCTCAACCACATGCAACTAAATCTGCCAGCCCTGGTGCCGATGCCAGCTTCACGAAGCTTCAAAGGCCTCACTTGGGGGGTGAGAACTGTCCACTGATGAGAAAGAGTCCGATTCCTATCTGACCACATGGCCCTGTTCATCCTGTAAAAATGACTGTCAAAATATAATGCCTTCTAAGTACAACTCACACTATTCCTGTTGAATAGAAGGTCTAATACAGCCATGTCCAAACTTCGGCCCTCCAGATGTTTTGGACCGCAACTCCCACAGTCCTTTGTCATTGGCAATCTAAGCTTAGAATTCTGGGAGTTGTGGTCCAAAACATCAGGAGGGCCGAATTTTGGGCATGCCTGGCCTAACAGGTTGAACTGAGCTCTCAAATGTTGAGTTCTCATATGACTAGAGAAGCGTAAAACACAACTTCAATAAATAAATGTACATGCATTGAAGCAACAACACCAGAATGTGAGAGGCTTCAAGGAAAGCATGACATGCTGGAATATTAACCCACCTCTGTCCAAATTCTCCCTATACTTTATATAGGGACAAGCTAGGGACAAACTAGAATAACATCTTCAAATGACACCCCACCACCACCACCACTTCTGTCCTTATCTTGACTTAAATTCCACCCCAGCTGCTATTTAATTGAAGGAAAAAACTAGGGAGTATTCCAACAACAGATATCCTGTACACCTTCACGAGGAAAACGCCACTGGGATGGCTTGCCATTTCAGGCACACTAAAGGGCACAAAATAAAGGGCTAAACTGATTCCTTAAAGCAGCTCATGGATAGTTAAGAGTTACCCTGATCTTAAGAAAAAGAAAACAAGAGTAAGGTTAAAAAGGGTTTTAAAAAGAAAGAAACAACCCAACCCAACCCAACCCCTGGCAATGCTCACCATCTCACAAGCCACTTCCTCTGGGACGTCTGTTTCCAAATTGAAGCTGAACTCGAGAGCTTCGTTGTCTTTATGCTTGCCTTTCAGCTTCTTGGGATCCTCCACCCAAAGCCTCAATGCCAGGGAAGAAGTCATCCCGTCGTCATCTTCGGCCAACTCTACCCTGAGCCCCGTATCCTCAGCAAAGAAAGCATGGTTCAAGAGGTCTTTGATAGACAGCCTGAGGGCAAGAGGACAGGAAAAAGGACCATGAGTCTTCCGAGCCTCGTATCCGGAAGCACGCTGGACAGCTCGTGCACTCACTTTATTCGCCAGCTCAGTCGTTTCCTGCAAGACTTTCCATAATGCTTCCCAATGTTTTTTTTTTTTTTTTTGTTCATTCAGTTCATGTGAAACCCTGCCTCTTCCAGACCAGCAATGACATTGGCAAGGATTGGAAACAACCCTCCAAACCCCTGCAGCCCTGTTGTTGTAGCCAAACAACTAGGATGCCTAACATGCTGAGAGAAGATTTTTATCCGCTTCAAGGCATGTGCAGCCAGGATCCAATGAGCTTCTTAAGGTACCTTGTGACATCCATCATAGAAGGACTTTTAGGCTTGGATATGCAGAAGCACAAAACAAGGTTTGCTTTCCAGGCACCTCTTTCTTTTGCATCTCCCCCTTCCCCCCCAACAAAGCTTTTCCTGCTCATGAAAAGACTGCCTCCAATAGACTTCTGACAACCCTCCACCTTGCCCTCTGCGTCCCAAACCACAGGTCCCCTGGCTTAGGACGGACCCTGAAGACCTGAGAAGAGCTTTTCACAATGATGGGACTTCCTGAGATGACAACTCAGGAAATGTCCTATATATATATTTGCAAAGTGCCAATGCAGCAATTTAACCTGAATACCTGAATACAAGTAGCTGTGAAAGGACGGCCACCTTTGTCACCCATGCCATAGGTTCGTCAACACTGGTCTAGAAAGTCCTAAAAAAGCTTCCCCATCTCTGTTTTTCTTTTTTTTGGGGGGGGGGATTAGGAAATGGCTGAAAGGGGAGGAAAGTAGGAAATCTACTTTCTCTGCCCATCCTATTGTGCCCCTGCACTTTTAATCCAACTCGTACAAATGCGATGCTGCCTAGATCCTCTGAGCACATCCGATCTCGCCTGATTTCGGAAGCTAAGCAGGGTTGGCCCTGGTTAGTACTTGGATGGGAGACCACCAGGGAATACCAGGTGCTGTAGGTGCCTGGAGTAGGAACTGGCAAGCCACTCCAGTCTTCCTGCCAAGAAAACTCCATGGACATGGGGTCATGAAGAGTCGGTCACAACCGCAATGACGCAACACAAACAAATGCGAAGCAGTGTGGTTCTCAGTCCAACCTCCCATCATTTCAGGACAGCTAGGCAGGACCAAATTCAGATCCTAGGGCAGGCATGTCCAAACTTTGGCCCTCCAGATGTTTTGGACTACAACTCACACAGTCCTTTGCCATTGGCAATACAGGCTTGGAACTCTGGGAGTTGTGGTCCAAAACATCAGGAGGGTCAAAGTTTGGACATAACTGTCCTAGGGTCTCTCAGTAGCCGAGGAGGGATTAGCTTTGAGATCCAAACACATTTCTGATGAAGCTGTTTGGATGAGCAGCGAAACGTTTGTATCTCTCAAAAGAGAAGTCCAGGAGCCATGACTCAACTTCCAGATTTCTTTCAAATGCAAAGAAAATTTGTCATTTCTTTCATTTGGTTGGTTCTCTGCCTTGGAAAATTGGAAACCTTCCTCTCCCTTCCACGAGTGGTTCCTTGCACTCCTCAAACATTCTGGTCATCATCCAGACAAATCCCAACTTAACCATGTGATTTTTATACTGTCTGAGCTTAATTTTCTTGGACATCAAAAGGATGTATACAGGTGCTTAGACGTGCTACACAAAGCAGGAATGCTTTCATTAATCAAGTCTTTGCTGTTGAAAACACCTATTAAAAATCAATCTCTTGAATTACAATGTACAAACGGGGGTGGGGGGTAGGGGTGGAGTTGGATATGCCCACCTTTCAGACTTATTTTGACGAATACAGCCTTCAATGATCTCCTTCACCTCTGGGTCGGTCACCTTGTTAAAACTGGCAGGTTTAATACCCTAGGAGAAAAAGGATACAAGTGTTAATAGATAATACCCAGCAGGAGTCCTCTCTGCTGTGACTAGACAAAATTATGGAAAAAAGAGGCTCTTTTAAACAGGCTTAGCTTATGGAATAAGATCCTAGCAACATCATCTTTAATTCTGAAGATCTTTACTTGTACATATATGTCATGCTAATCATAGTTCAGCTGTTCTCCAAATTTCCATCAGGGCTCCTTTTCTTAAAATCCAAGTTACATCTTTCAAATTGAACCATGCTGCTGGATGTATAGGTGTCATAGAGGGGCCCAAAGCCTGTTGCTCAGCATAGCAAACTGAACTAGTGTAGGCCCGTTGAACCAGTATGGATTTAGTGAGTCAACTCCTCCCTTATAGGTTCTATTGATTCAGATGTGCCTACTTTAACTGCAACTTACTATAGTAAAGTGTCCCAACTAGAGTTAGGGCCATTTGAATCAATGGGACTTACAGAGGGGACGACTCACTAAGTTCCCACTGAATCAATGCACTGACTATAATGCAATTTGCCATACTAAACAACGGGGCTTCAGCCAGCATTTAGAAAGAAGTCAAAATGCATTCTAATCCATTTGGCTATCTCTTCTTTTAGCCTTAGCTCGCTATTCACATCTGGATATAAGAACATTTCATGACTGTATATGGCAATACGCCCAACAAAGAAGAACAGCTATTTCTCAGTGCTGCTTTCTTTATATAACTGCAAATGGAACTAAAAAGATCCCGCCGCAAGCATTTTGGTTGAAGGACAAGAATGTGAACCCTTGATTACCAGAAAAGCTCCTTCCAATCCTTATTACTCCGTGGGAGACTACAACGATAAACAGAGTGGTGTAACAGTTATATTCTGAAGATCAGAATCTGAACCTGAGAGCAATTCCCCTCATGGTCATGAAGTTTAGTGACAAAACAATTTGAGGCAGGTTTCCTTAGAAGCAGGCTCCACTGTATTCACTAGGCTTACTCCCTACTAAGTATACTGTAATTAAGATTCTAACCTAGATGACCATGTCATTTAGCTACCATGTCATCGCAGGTCCTCCCCCAAAAACATAAACATAAACATAAAAATACAAATTATCATAGCTAGGAACTCAATGGAATGTCTTCTGCCTTAAGACATTAGGTTACCTTAAGGCTTAGGGCAACCTATTCTCTCTTAGTCCCATATCTTTAAAATGGGTCAAATAACCCATTGTGAGGATTAGAAAGAAGGCACTGAAGGCAGGCATGTCCAAACTTTGGCACTCCAGATGTTTTGGACCACAACTCCCACAGTACTTTGCCATAGGAAATACAGGAATTCTGGGAGTTGTGGTCCAAAACATCAGGAGGGCCGAAGTTTGGACATGCCTACACTGAAGGCATACAGCATACTCACAGTCTTGGGTGAATTTCATAAATAAAAGATGGTGCATGAAATATAAGCTTTATTTCAACATTGCTTATTATAGTAAACGATATACAGTATTTTAAAGAAACACTACAGAAAACCTTTCCATTGGGTAACCCTTTTGCATAACCCATCACAGTGGAAACTAAGGATGTCATCAGCTTGCTCTGTAACATTTTATTTCACATTAATTAATGAGTTGTTTAATTGCTTTCTATTCTCCTGTTTTGGGTCTGAGGCCTTTCACCTTGAAGAAGCCTTTGGGAGCCTCAGAGTTGGAATGGAAGCTCCACGGACATGGGGTCACGAAGAGTCGGTCACAACTGTAACGACACAACACACACACACCAATCCCAAGGCTCCCAAAGGGTACACCAGGGCAAAAGGGAACCCAAGGGAACCTTGGACAGGGAGACAGGAAAATTTTAACCAACTGAAAATAAATTTAGCATCATAAGCTGATAACTGTGCCAGCTTCTACCATATAAAGTTACACAAAAAAGAGTTTGGCCAATGCAATATTATGTTATAAATAGAAATATGTATTTAAATGATAATGAACAGATAGTATATGCATGTATACACACAACCCTGTTCTTCTAGTACTTTCAAATCACATCTTTAAATCCCAGATTTTTAGAATACCTTACTTCACAAGACTCAGAAATCCAAAAAACATTTTTTGAAAATGACAATTTACATGTCCATTGCACAGTCTGTCATTTCCTACCCCTCTCTCTCATTCTCTCTCTCACACACATACAATATTCCAGCCTTTCCCAACCTGGTGCTCTTCAGCTTGATTTACAATCAGCAACACACTGTATGGCGTTTATAAGACTTGTATTTTAGCTGGAAGGCACCAGGTCAAAAAGTGGCGATACTACATTACACACTACCTAAAATAATATAACTACTTCAAATAAGAACGGTCTTAGCTCAGATCATTATGGAATCCTGTTGGGGTGGACCTAGCTTTACTAACACAGCTAGAAAAAGGAATTTATACAGTATAATGTTAACATGGATGAACTTAAATTTCTCCGAAGGTTGCAAGAGTGTTCTGGCTAGTAAGCTAGAATAACTCAGTATTCTGAAGAATGAAAAACATAAATAAGACTGGCCACTATGCAGTTTCAGCATTCCGACCAGGGGAGGATCTGTTTCACAAGGGCTGCAGCACAGCAGCTCTTGTTCATGTCAATGGAACTCACTTAGAAGAGCTTTCCAACAGTTGTGTGGACAAGTGGCGACCATATCGGTCCTCCTCCACAGGCATCAACATGCTTTTGAGTCTGGAGCTGTCCCTCAAAGCCACCCAAGGCTACTTCTGCTCCTACCATGGGTTCTGTTTGGAAATTACGTTCTGGGTTTTGACTAACGTGCCAGCAATGTCATTCAGAGACCAATTTGTCATCTAGTAAATGAAACTTTTATTTGGCAAATGGGTTGACCAATAAAGTCAGCCCATTTGCCAAATAAAAGTCCTGGCCCTCTATAGCTAAAGGGAATGATGTTGTGTCATACTATGCCTGTGGTTCTCAGACTGGGTGCCATGGCACCCTGGGGTGCCATGAGCGTATGCCAGAGGTGCCATGGAAATAATGAAAAATTCATCCAAACAGTTTCATTCATTGCATTAAATACAACTGAGCATTAAATCTGCACTGTTTTTTCTTCTTTTTCTAGGTATTCAAACCCCTTTAAGAGTATCTATGCCGCGAAATGTTTTTAGCCCGATAAGGGTGCCGTGGCAAAAAAAGTTTGAGAACCACTGCACTATGCAGTGAAAATGGCAAACAGCAGTGAAAATGGCAAACCAAATTCTACTGTTTTGCCCACAAAAACTTCAGCTTGGATTTCTTTCCTCTGGCCCAGTTTGGCACCTTTACTTCACTACAGCTACAGACGAAGGTGTAGGCATTAGTCATAAAAGGAATCACTATATTGCTGTCAGTTCATTTGGGTGTCCTCCTTAACAAAAGCAGTTATCATTTGAGTTGCTGGTCAGACTGTGAAGTTGGGTGCCACTGAGATTAAGTAAGGGACGGTCCCTTCTTTCTCCTAATGGTGATAATGAGAAGGCAGCAGGTAACAGGCTGTGATCTGTAAATAACAGAACAGATATGTGTCTTGTCCTAGGAATCTGGCAACCCATTTCTTCACCTAAGGTCAACCACGAAAAAGCCAGCGCTTAACTTGCACGTTACACCGTCTGAACGCCAAAGCCTAATGGAAGTGGACACAACCTGTAAAAAGATCAGATACTGTAGAAAGTAGGGGGGAAATATGCCAGGACTAAGTTTAGCAGCTGCTTTCCAGGGTGACAGGACCAGCAATTGCTCCGACTAATAGGCTTAGTTGCCTTAAGCTGCCGATGTACAAGTTTACCCTAACAAAGAAGTTAAGTGTACACCTACACTTGTTACTTTCCTGTAGATCTGAGCTGCATTCTGGCATTCGGAGTAAGGATATTCAGAGGTTGCCATCTCCAGCATACACATTCCAAAGGCATAGACATCCACAGACTCGTCATAATGTTCCTCATACATCTCAGGAGCCATGAACTCGGGAGTACCTGAAAGAAAGAAAGAAACACCACTGTTTTCCCATGGACACTTCAAGGTTTCTAGGCGAAAAACAAAATAAATGTTAAAAGTGTGTGTGGTAGGGAACAAAAATATAGCGGCACCTTAAAGACTAACATCTATTTTTTTTAATGTGAGTTGCATAACATGGCAAACTATTATAGGTGGCCTCAGGGTTACAGTTGGGTGGTAAGAAAGTCAGTGGGTGTTAAACATTGTGATGGTAATATCTTTGATATGCAGGCCTTTAGTAGAAGAAAGAATTCGAGAACCTCTGTCATAGACTAACAATGGTGAAATAACAATGGTAAACTAGCCATGGAAGAGTAACAATGATGTTGATGGGATGGGCTATTGACAGTAGTTGATGAACTATTCCCCTACAAATATTTCTTCATAATCAGTTGTAAACCGTATGAATTAACCCAGACCATGCATGACCCATAAGAATCTAGTAGTTTAAGTTTCACCTTAGGCTGCTGCCCTTATTGGATGAGCCTTTCCCAAGAGATAAGCAGGCAGCGTCTTGTGATGGTTGTTCTCTGAATGGATTTCTGTGTGTTCACACTGATGGACTACCCCTTTTAGACTCATTGAAATGGAGAGCTTTAGAATATTGCCCCCTTCCCTCATCACGGAGCATGCTCTAGCTTCTTTCTTCAGTCTACAAATTTCCGATGACCAAGATACCATTGTTATTGAGCTGCAGGTGCCATGGGGAGGCAGAACGTGGGTCATCTGAAGGGCTGGGAGATCACTCATGACTAAACGATACAAGAAACAACTTGTATCCCTTTGTCGCAGTCTCCCCATTAACACTGGCATGTGAAGAGGTTATGGCTGGCAGGAAGTGCCCTGGCATGCAGATAGACACTGCAAGCATTAAAGCACAGCAGAAACGCTGACCCTCCTGAAATAAATATATCTCCCACTCTGGTGGTGAAATGGTAGTGCCGGTATAAAAGCTGATGGCTGAGACCTTGTGACACAATTCTGGTACGAATGCAACAGAAGCAGTGGAAGAGTTCCTAGGGATGTCAGGAAAAAGCTTCTTGGCCAGCTGATAAACCACTTAATAATGATTACTGTCTGTGAAGTTTCTTAGTCATCCAGGTGAGGTTATCTGGAAGTTGAGTCAGGGCAATTGGACTTCTTTTCTTGTGAGATCGAAAAGTCTGACAAAGCTGCTTGGATGAGTAGTGAAACGTTTCAAAAAAGAAGTCCAGTTGCCATGACTGAACTTGCAAATAACGATTACTGTTTTGCAAGTCTCTAGCTTGTCCCTTTCTATGCCCATGGCATGCCAAAAATGTCATGGAATCTGCCTATATGCAGCTGTCCTCCTTCACACATCAAAACCTTCCTTAGATCAAGCGTATAAAGAGTCTCCACTAACTGTGCTGAAGGTGATATTAAAAAAACTAGTAAAACTAAGTCCTGCACCAACTGGAACTCCCAACACTATTTCGGCAGGGAGGGGACATCTGGTCAGAGGAAAACCTTATTTCTAGTCCAGTATGGCCTGACCAGTCTTAGTGCATAGATCTTTCTTGCCCTAGGAATGAGGAAGGCTGTTTTGGCCAATGATAGTTCAAAAGATATAGGGTCACATGGATATTGGAAAACTAGGTCATGGCAGATAAAAACTCTAGGACAGAAATGGTGGAGACTGGAAGCTTCTGCAACACTGCCTTCTAATTTCCGATAATGAAAATAGGGAGGTATATGTCTTATCTGTCAGTAATAACTGGGCAGAGAGCTAACAAACACACCTTAATGGGGGGGGAGCTAGGCTTTTGTCCAATAACATCAAGAAGAGTTGCAACAGCCTTCCACTTGCCTAGGTAAGACATCAGGGTAGAAGTCTTCCTGGAACGTCTCATGATGTCAACAGTTCAATTCTAGGTTGAATCCTCCATGTTCTGAAGCATAGTCTATTGACATCAGGATGAACGATCAATCTGAATACTCTGGAGACAACATCCACCCAACAAGGAAACCCATAGAAGTCTCTCTGACTGAGTAACAGAAGAAACTAAGGTTTGTGAGACCACCACAGTGCTATCAGAATTCCATATTTTTTCTCCTAGCAGTTTAGCCACTATACTGGTTAGGAACAGAAATGGTGGGGATAAATAGAATTTGCTTCCTTTCAGAGCTGCAGAAAAGAACCCCGCAGACACTCCTGGTTTGCTGTAATATAGCAAGAGCTGCCTTCTGGTGCTAGAAGTGAACTCATCAATGTATGGTCTACCCCATTGGGTGGCCCCCTCCCTGGGCAATTACAGCACTCCGTCTAATGATTTTTCTTCTCCAGCAGCACCACTGGGTTGCTCCTAACATGAGCAAAGAAGAAAATGTGAGATATTGCTAGCAGAGAAAGAGAGAAATATAGTTCCTGGTGTAGGTTAAACTAAACTCACCAACAAACAGAGTAGGACTCCTCACAGAATGATCAGCTGTGTTTGTTTGGTATCAAAAACAAGGTTGCCTCAGCATCAAGATTACAGATGTCTCTTATGTGTTCTAGTGAAATGAAGTACAAATACTGTGGATGCCATGAAACCAAGCAATTTCAGGACCCAAGGCACTATAAAGTGGTCTTTAATGTTTCTTGATAGGTCTATTATTCTTTGGGTTCTGTCATCTTGAACTATAGCTAACATTTTGGAAATTAAATTCACTCTGTTAACATTATCTTCTGAGTAAAGGGACAGATGAGATATTTCTACATGGATGCAGAGCCCCAAGTACTTGAAAAGTCTTGCCAGTATGGTATTATAGATGAAATTCTGTATAAACCAAGTTAAACCAGTTGTCTATATAAAGAAATACAACTACTTCTTGCCTCCTCAGGAATGCCACTTGGTGAAGCAATTCAGAACCACTGAAAGGGTGAATGTGAGCACTGGGCATTGAAAACAGTTTTCTTCCAAAGTGAATATTCAATTATTTCTGACAGGAAAGATGTATGCTGATGTGGAAGTAAGCATCATTTAAATATATTGTCGCAAACCAATCGTCTTTCCTCAGGATGGGAAGAACACTGATCACAGTCACTATCCAAAGATGTTTTGTAGCGATGTAAACATTGACACCTTGAGGGTCTAGTATGAGATGAAGCACAGTGAAAAAACAAAACAAGACAAAAACCAACACCTTGATGGAACTGATTGGTCTTGATAGTATACCCTTGTCTGGAAGCGCCTGTGTTTCCTGAATAGTTGCTTCTGATGGAGTGGCTGAAAATCAGACTACATGCAATGCCCCTTTCTGGACTCATGGATTCAATGTGATGCTGTACTAGAGACAGGTTGATATAATGTGACCAGGCATGACACCTAAACAAGAAGGCTCCACCGTAGTCATAGCTAAACAGTCAGCTGAGTGACAGGCAGCATTAATTTGTTGTCTCTCTCTGTGAGACTATTTCTTTTTTTGACATCCTGGACCAGATGCAGATTGCAGCGTAACATCTGTTCTTTGTAAACCTGGAGATTAGCAATTCTTGTAGTTAGACCAGCTGCTAAGCTGACCTTCCTCTCCACTATCTAGACTTCTGCCTTCCTCGTTGGGCAAGACCATTGATGCCTTCTTCAGAAGTGGCGATGATCAAATTTAGTGATAGGTGCTGGAAGAGATGTTTACAACCTCAGACTTGGACTCCACAAAGGTTTTCAACGCACTTGAATGATACTGGTATCAGAGATAGCCTCTTGAAAATTTCCTGTGCTGATTTCAACAACGAAGTCAACATAGGTAAGTTTGCCCGTGTATTGGTATTTAGTACCAATACTTAGGATACTTAGGACACTCTTCAGGTGATTCTTGTCCTCAACAAGGGAGATTCAGATTTTGGGCTATGCAGATCAGTACATCAGTGTGGCAATCCTGTTCTTTGGCAGACAAAGGCTAATCTCGTGACATAAGGGTGGCTGGTGACATTGATTTTTCCTGTGTCTCATTCAGGGACACTATCAGAGTCATTGTTGGAGTTACTTACTGATGATAGTGACTGATGATGTGTCCAAACATCAGATTCAGTAGTTGTAGATGGTGAAACTTGATGAAGTCCCAATTAAGTAGGAAAAGCTGTAGACTGAGGTGTGGCTCTTGGTACAGTAGAATGCTGAGTACTAAAGGTCATAAGCATAGAAGTTGAGCAAAGGCCACCCATGACAAAGCTGGTACAGATCCTGATGGCAATGTTGGTGTGAGGGGCAATACATATCAAGATGATGTATGACATTGTGTAGGGAGCTACAGCCATTATGATATGAAGACCAGTTGGAGGAATGTTGATAGTGCTCTTGTCTTGGGGACTGGTATTGTTGCCAGCCAGGAGATTATGAATGTCAATATTGACAGCAGCAAGATAATCTAATTTGGTAATGGTATCAAGGACTTCTATACTTGATCCCAAGTTCTCCTTCAATGCTCTGGAAGAGCAGTAAGAAGATAGTGTTGACTGCACTGAGAAGGTACCTATACACACACATACAAGCAGGCATTGCTGAGGCCAAAACACTAGCGTATGGCTAGATTGGCAAGATCAACAGTCCCACTTTTCAAATCTCATCCTCTGATACCAAGCCAAGGAATGCTTATAACAGCCAGAGTCAATGCTGGGGGTAGCTACACATTTTCCTCCAATGGTACAGAAGTACTTGAACATGCTCCTATTAAACTGTTAAACGTGTCGCTGTTTCCTTGTGCCAGAAGCAGCAGAGTACAATTTAAAAATATATCAGATAAATTTCTTGTAGTAACTGGCAATATAAAATCCATTTAGAGCACCTCTTATCAAATCATGTGTGGTACAGGATCAGGGGCACAGACTACACTGACTTAGCATGGGCTAAATGTATACAATCCCTAGTTGGTGTATTTGACTGCAGAGTAGCATAGGGTCAAGGCTGTAGTTCTTAGTGTCCGTGGCTGTGTACACCAACAGAATCCTGATAGCTCTCACAGGATACTGTTCCTTGTGTTTTGGCCAAGTTTTGTATATGTCCAGTGTATGATTCCAAGTCACACCTAGGTATTTGGGGCAAAACAATTATTTAGCTGCATGCCCTTCCAGAGATGTCTGCTTGTGTAGCCTGCATTCTGTAATTAAATCTGTAAACCACCCAGAGACTACTTGAAGTAGTATGGGGAGGTATATAAGCAGACCACTTTGCTTTGCTTTTGCTTGTTTCTCAAATATATATGAGTCTTAGCACACCTGGGTTTAAGTTAGTTTGAACCACAGTACATTCCACATTCTCCTAAGGTATTTGCTATGGAAAGAAGATTGGCCAAGTCTTCTTTTTCATTACAATAATAATATTATAATAATAATCTTAGAACTGCAGAGCTGGAAGGGACCCTATGGAATCGTTGAGTCCAGCCGTTGCTAACGAGGCATAGTGTGAAACTGAATTCCCCACGTCTGGCTCCACAGCCAGAAACATAAAACACTGAGCGACCCAGCAGCCGCTCAGTAATACTTTCTCTCAGGTTGAAGACTGGTCTCTTCCTGATCTGACCGCTAGTCGATGCGGCAGATAAAATGAGAAGAAAAGAACCCTCCAAGGCCACGGAGAAAGAACAAAGAGATCCCATGGTGGATTTTTCTTGGGATACAGCAGCTGCTGATCTTGTAGCGGTAAGGACCCCTTTTTGCATGTATATGAGATTTTAATTGAGCAGTCCTGTTCCTTCTTGCTTGGCCACATATTCCTAAACATATCTTATCTGCCGTGACCCTGTGGCTTTCACTGAGCCAGAAAAGAATTTTGTCATGGAGGTCTGAAAGAAAACCCCTGGAGCCAGAGACTCCAAGAGAGAGAAAATTCAACAACTAACTTTCTTTTTAAGGTTAACAACTCTAAATAGAAACAAATATTAAGTGTGCTATATTCAAGAAAGTAGCGAGGTGTAATTCTTTAAAATGGAGAGGATATATCTGGGTGTAGCCACAGGGACAGATGAAAAGAAACTTAGAAGTGCTGAAGGATGTGCTGTCAAGGGGGTGGGGGAGGAGGAGGAGACAAATGCCAAACTCTCTCCATCTCAAGGATTTGGAAGAGGAGCTGTTCACAGGCGCTTGACCCATCAGTGTGAAAGCACAGAGGCCATGATGCTAAAGCTTCTGTCCAAGCCACAGCATCTAACATATACAGAGTGGATCCAGATCTAGTGATGTCGAACCTTCAGCACTCCAGATGTTTTGGACCACAACTCCCAGTCCTTTGTCATTGGCAATGTAGGCTTGGAATTCTGGGAGTTGTGGTCCAAAACATCTGGAGTGCCAAAGGTTCGCCACCACTGTATAGCAGGTTGGGTGGGGCAGAGTTTCTGCAAAAGGGATGTCTCACTCCCAGCTGTTGAGCAGATAGCAAGAACAAGAGGTTTTTCTCTCCTCATACACTGCCATCCTTAGCCTCTTCATTCACAACAAATCCAAGTGTGCTCCACAGGATCTAAACTCAGGTACATAATTATAATCTATACTTAGACTGAAACAAGAAGAGGGTTTTTTTTAATCAGCTGCTAATCAAGATGAAAAACTCCAGGAGATACCCAAAAACTGTTGTGAATGGTACTAAGAAGCAATACCCAAATTTCCTAATGAGAGATTTTAATGCTAAGATATCAAAATTGGTTGTGAAGATTTTGTACCCTCTCAGAAGGAGAAAACTAAAAATCGTGCCTTCTTGGTGGCTATGCATCTCTCGATGGAACAAACTATTTCCTGAGATCTGTACCAGACTCTCTTAAGTGGTCCTTCAAAAGTTGGCTGTGTAGGCAAGAGTTCCCAGGGCTGGTAACATTACAGCATAGTGGTTGCCTAGATAAGGTCATCATGCTCGCCACCAGAGCTCTCATTTTGCTTTTAATGTGTAACTTCATTCTATATTCTTTAACTTCATTCTAGTTTATTTTGAATTTATTGTACATCTATGTCTTTATTGTCTTTGGTTTGTTGTAAACCTCCCAGACTGGAGTGGTCCATGCAGCCAGATGGGCAGGCATTAAAATTAAATAAATAAATATGACACAACGTGGGGAAAATCTTGTTCACATATCTTTGTGTGGCATGACTCGATTAGGCACCAGGAGCATTTAATGTAAAGTAATTAAAGCCTTCCTGTCCCTCTCCCTAGTCCTCTCCTTTCTAGGGGTCTCTAGGGCTCCTTTTTTGCCTTTGGAAGCCTCAGGAGGGGGGAACCCTTAATAGTAATTTTGAAAATTGCCACTCAACTGCTGCTGGAAATCCAAGAGCAATTTCTGACCATATTAAAGACTCCCTTTTCCCTCTGAGTCTCATGGTTCCCAAAGGCTTCCGAGGCAAAAAGAGATCCAACACCTTATTGTCATTGTCCTATGCTGAACAATGAAATTGAGAGAACAACAAAATTGAAAGACCTGCATCATCTCAAAAACATCCATACTGAAGAATACCCCACAAACATACCCCACCCTGCATTTATACAGAAACAGTTGGGGCACCAATCTATGTGGAAGAATAGTATTGAATATGGAATTAAAGTCCACAAAAAGCGATCTCGCCTAGTTCCCGTGTTTCTCCAGATCTCCAGATGGAACGGGGCAGTATGTAGGGCTATAATCACAGCATCCTCTGCGGATCTCTTCTTCTTGTATGCAAATTGAAAAGAGTTCAATCCGGCTTGTAAAAAAGCCATAATACAATTATAATACTGAAAAAAGGGGGAATAGGAAACTTTTAAATACTTTAAGTTCTTCCAGCACCTGAAAGTGTGCCAGTACTAAGTATGCCAGTACAAAGTTATCCAACAGGACTCTGTCCAATTTATATGAAGAACAAGTAACACTGTTTTCAAATAACTTGTTATCGCTAGTACATTAAACGTGGCACCAAAGAAACTACATGCAGAGAAAATCCTGCAAGAAAACACTAACTGCAAGATGGAAAGACACCAAAAAGATTATAACCAGAGCCACTGAAACAATGTTAGGTTGGTAAAATTTTAACCTGGAGTGGGCATGCATGTGTATCATAATTATGTCACTGTTGTATTTCACCTCAAATTTAAAACTAAGTAAGCATAGAAATTAAACAAGTGATCCTACTATGGAACCAGTTGCTAAATAAGGAATTCACTAAGGTATCAGCTAGATCATATTCATTCAATAAATGTACTTTCTCTAATGTGATAAGGAATACTAACGTTACTATACATTATTTCATGGACATAATAATGTATAGCAACAGAAAACCAAGACAAGCTCTATCATTTTATTCATGGCAGGAGACCTGCAGACTTTTTCTTATCAGTTGTTAATACAGGACCAGAAATACAGATACTGAAAATGCAGAATGGAGCTAAGAAAAACCACCCAAGTGCCTGGATTGAATGATTTTTTTGCAAAAGTATTAAGCCAATAGAAATAATGGCTGACATGTTTTAGTGCCTTTTCAGTTGAATTAACAGCTCAGGAATTATTCCTGAAATATGGATGAGATCACAATTTTAAAATACTCTCTCTCTCTCTCTCTCTCTCTCTCTCTCTCTCTGTGTGTGTGTGTGTGTGTGTGTACACATGCATTCTCACACACGAAAGGAAAATGGTAATGACATTTGGTATTTGGTAAAGTTTCATTTAAATATTAAACAAGACAATTTAGAGAAGAACTTCTTGATTCCAAAGACTGTCAAGAGATAGGATATGAACAATATGCACATAACACAGCATTACTATCTGACAATTTAGATAGTCTGCCAAGGTTACTGAATGAAGTCTATGAAGTAAATAATGTGTGTGGTCTAAAAAAGAATGTCAGGAAAATAATCCAGCTACAGTTATAATTAGCAAAAAGGAAGCAGACTAAGAAATGCATTAAAAGACACAAAATAAATATGTGGAGCATGCTCACATATATACATTCTGTATTTTGAAATATGATGGAATGAACATTAGAATCATAACCATACAATAAAAATCAAAACAGAGATGATAAAAAGCAGCTTCTGTAAGATGGAGAATGTAATATGCAACAAAAAGTTAGAATTGTCCTTGAAAATGAACACTGTATAATGCTGTGTATACTCAGTCCCACTGTATGCCATGCAATCATGGTCCAAACATGACATAGAGTCTATTGACACGCAAATAACGTTGTGACTTAAGTGGGGGATCAACACAGAAGTACTAAAGAGAACGAACAAAGACCAAGAAATAACAAGACACCGAAGGCTAGAATATTTTGGTGACATGATGGTAAACAAAAAACAGAACCCGTTACATCTGTTTCTGAACATAATGTAAAATAAAAGAGAAATGGAGGGCAGGAAAAAGAACCTGAGAGCCTGGTTTGAGTATAGCACAGCCTCTTTGTTTTAGAGCTCTATAGTCAAGTAGCAAAAAGAAAAAGAATTTGAGATTCTAGTAACAAGAGAAAGAGGGAGAAAGGCTAGGCTACTTACCTGTAGTTGTAGCTCTTTAAGTGACCATCTGTGATTGCACACTAATGAGTTATTCTGCCCCTGCATGGGCATCCTTGGAGCACCTAGAAAGCTATTGGCATCACCCTAAGCCTCCTCCACCCATCAGTTATTTCCCAGTTTCCATGTCCCCTGCTGAATCAAGTACAACATGTGGCAGACAGAGGTTGGGGTGGGTTGTGTGAATTCACAGATGACCACTCAAAGAACTACAGTTACGAGCAAGTAACCTGCCCTTTGTCTTTGTGGTCTTTGTGATTCATTCACACTCATGGATGACTTCTTGGCCAGTGGGATACCATACCCATCAGTGATGCAATTACTGCTTGGCTGAAAGATGCATCACACCTGACTCTGATGTCCAGTCTATAATGCTTGATCTACATCATTGGCTAAGACCACATACCTGTAACTTCCTTACAAACATCCATCATCTGCACCCCCTTTCTGAAGGCAGTGGATGCAACTGGTGAGATGCCCTTTAAGAACTGGTTAGGATAGAGAGATGGCATATTTGGATATCCTTTTCAATGACATATAAATTTGCCTTTTCTTGGTAGAAGAGAAGCAATCTGTTCATTTTCCAAAAAGCCTTTGTCCTGGATAGGTAGAGGGTCAAGTTCTATGGACATCTAGTATGTATCTTTAAATATCTGTAGTTGGAGATGAGAAAAAGATCACACCAGGGGTTGGTGAATGTGAAAATCTGTGACATTTTTAAGGCAAAAAGAAACATTTGTTGTTCGGACCATTCTCTCTAAAGAACTGCAAGAAATGGGAGCCAAGGTATTGTGCACCCAGCTCACCTGCCAACATGGCTGATATCAAGGCAACTAGAAATACTGTACTAACTTGTACATAAGAAAAAGTAGGTCATAGGCAGCCATGGGTTTGAAATGCAGTTTTGTCCTCTGGTGAAGGACAAGAGTTAAAGATCTCTGAGGTAACAGTATTTTAATATTAGGGTACATAGATTCTGAAGGTCTTTGAGGAAAACCATTTCAAACTTGAAGAACTATAATCCCGGAGAGCCTGGCTTCTGGTTCGCCATGACTGCAGAAAAGTAGACCTTAAGGATGAGTATAAATGTTCTTTTTCCTTTGGATGTAAGAGAAAATGAAGGACTGTGCGCAGAGACAGAGGAGTATAATGTTCTCTCTGCAATGTTGCAAAGGAGACAAAGAAATCTCACTTTCATTTAGATGGCTTCCTTGCTTCAAGTAGATTTTTCTTTTTAATGTCTTGAACTGTCTTGCTGGAGGACAAGTATAGGGCTCTGTTGCATATCCCTGGGTTATCACACACCCATGGTGCTAGGCTTCCTGTTAGGTAGTATCAGAAAGTTTATGTGATAGCACATGATCAACTCAAAGTTACTGTTTGGAATTTTTGGCGCGTGGGGAATGTCTGCTTTTTTTGAACCGAATGATGATAACAATTTTGTGTCCTTTGCTGATGTCAAGTATGCCTTGAAGACATGTGGTGCTTAGTTCCTTTACATTTTTCAGAGTTGGCTGTTTTGTGTTTGCTTTTTACTTTGTTGGTGTGTAGGTGTTTCTGAAATTGGTGCCTTCACTTTTTTTTTTGCACCAAAAGTTCTTCCAAGTCATTGATATGCCTGTATTCAATTTTGACTTTTGACGAGGCAATTTCAAGTTTCAGGGTCTTAGATCTTGCCAGTATGGTGGACTGGTGCTTTGAATCAGAGCTCGATGAAGATCTTGCTGCCTAGCAGGCACGTTCTCGTGCCATGTGCTTAGAAGGCTTTCGGGACTTTGATAGAGTTAGTTGTCTCTTTCCATTTCAAGGGCATGGCAGCCTCTGCAGACTTCACATTGAGACCCAATATGCAGCCAGGGGTCCCACTCCTTGTGCTCTTTGCAAAGTAGGGTAGGGTGGTGCAAATGACCATTCTGATCAGCACAAGACTGTGCCCCCCCATAGGGATGTGTGAGTATATATGTCCATCTAAAAACCCAGCACACATGGCTGTAAGGCCTACAATGATGACCACAGGTTTGATATTTCTGTATTGAGATCCCCCTCATCACTACTCTGAAATATTGTATAACCATATATATCAAAATTTAGCAATTATATATAAATAGCCAGTGAATTTGACATGAATAATAAAGTCTAGAATGTAGCACCCCTCAATTAATCACGGGAAAAGAGACACTTCCTGAGAAGCACAGAGACATGTACCACCCAACCTTTAAGCAAAGGTATGATAAAGCAGGAAAATACTCAGGCTTCTTCTTGAAGAAATATCTAAGGGAAATCCTGATAAATAAATGTTAGAGGAATTGGAAATTTCCTCGTTCAAAGGAACACCAAGTTTAATTCATTCATTTTATGGGCCTTTAATACTACATATATATCTGTGTACTATCTTTCATTCTGTAGATGGTCTTTAAAGTGTTCTGCTTATAATTGGACTGTATATTGTCCCTCATTATTGTAAGCTGCCTTGGGTCCTTTTCCAAGGAAAAAGGTGGGGTAAAAATACTCTAAATAAATAAAATAATATACACTGTCCCATAGCACTTCAAGCACTCTCTGGGCAGTTCACAATTTTTAATTATGCAAGCTACATATTGTCCCCCTAGCGTATTGTTACACCTATTGTTCTTGTGTGTATGACTATCTTTACGGGCCAGTATACAAATAATATTTTCCTAAACCTCGAAATATACCTTATAAATTCTTAAGTGAAAATTTCGCCACATATCTATATATTTTCCTTTAGTTTTCAGTGTCTCCTGGGAAACAGTTTTACCCTCTGACTATTGCATGAAATGGTTTCATGCTGGCAGGAGAGGACAGACAAGGAGATTCATCTTCTTCTAACACTGATCTCAGCCAGGTCAGTTCTTCTTGGTCTTTTGTCTGTGAGATTAAATACCTCTATCATGGCATTGTGGATCATACTAATATACCAACAACTGTTGTTTTGGCTGTTTAGATGAAGCTTTTTGTCTTCTTTGAGTTGAGGCTTTTCTGAAGTTAGTTCCTTCAATTCCTATAAAACTGCTGGTGTTGATTTCCAAGCAGATGGTATTGAAGTTGTATCTTTAGGTGATGTGATCAGGTTCCGTTTTAACCTCTAGTGATCCCTCAGTTTGACCCCCCAAATAATTGAGAAGGCACTTTATAACAAGCAAATGATTTACTGTTTAATATGGAAGCATCATGAAATATAACTTCTCTAGGCTCATCATAACCCTTCAACTACGATCTATGCTGGCTGCTGGTCTCTTAATTCTGAAGTATTCACCACTGGAGACGAGACGCAAGATGTTTGTGGTCTGTGGGCTTCCTCATTAGGTTCTTCTCCTTCTTCAAGGGAACCCCTATGTCCATTCCAACATATCTTCTTCCCCCAACTGAAATGTCACCCTCTCTTTTCCTCAACTCCACTCTGCCTGACTTGTGTCTCTCCCTTCTTTGTCTAGCTAGCATGTATCTCTGCCTTCTCTCAATCTCTTCAAGAGGGAGTTTCATCTTGACTCTTTCTTTGGTCCATGGATCTTCCATTTCCAACCAACCACATCTTAAAGGAATATCCTCCTCCTTTCTTTTTGCCTTCCCAGCAATCTTTCTGTCATTTTATCGCTCCTCCACTCTTCATTCACTAAAAAGCCCTCTGCTATTGGCTGGTTTCCTCTAGCCTCTCTTTTCCTGCTTTTTATTTTCAATTGTCCCACAGCAAGTGGTATGGTATAAACAGGCTCACTACCCTCTCCCAGGGCCACAAAAATGCTCCTTCTCATAGGTGGTGACCATGGTGATGCTACTGCTGCCTGTGGGACCATTTCTTCTTGTCCACGGTCTGTAACCTCAGAGCTGACAGACTCCATCATGACTGATTTGGAAGGGGTCTTCCAGATTATCATAGATGATTTCAGAGTCTTCTTTGAGATCTTATCAACCACTCCAAATATATACAGTAATTTCAGTCTGGACTGCCTGTTCGCAACCTTCATGAATTTCTTGAAAATATGGCGGGACCTGTGTTTGGTGTCCTTCCTCAAAACAGTAGAAGCAGTTGGGATGTCCATCCATTTGCATGGTTTTCTTTTGCAAGAATCACACTTTTTGAATGGAGCCGTAGAGGCCGTAAAGGGCAAGAACATTGAAAAATTGTCTCTTTCTTTTTCTTAACCATACGACGAATGAACATTGTGATTTTGTTTTTCTAGGAAAGAACAAGGGACTAATGAGCAAGGACAAGGAAACAACATGAAGTGTTTATGGTAATCAGGGTCTCGGTTGTGAGAGGATGTTTCCGAGATGGCCAAAATGAAGTTGGAAATTAACCACTGGGTGGAGGAACATGGACTGAAAGTTAGGGTGGGGCTGTCATCTTTTTAGGCTCTAGAAGATTTGGAGGCACAGAACAACCCATTAGTGTGAATCACAGAGACTACAAAGAAGATGCAAGGTGATCCCCAGAAGTCTGAGTCCTGCCCATAGAAATAATGAACTAGTTCTTCAAATGTGAATCCTGATATTCCCAAAGCAGTCCTATTACTGCATAAGATGGAGGTATCAGTGAGTTTGGGGGAATGGGGGGGGGAAACACCCTCCAAGAGCCAGGGAATTACCAACAGCTTAATTAAAGTTAAATATGCTTAAGTGGCACAGAATGCCAAATGATCAGCAAAAGTAATCTCTACCAACAAAACTGTTTGCATTTTTCTAAAAATGTTTAAGAACAAGAAACTTCAGAAGTAACAGCAGCTTAAGAACAGGTTTGTATCAAACTAAAGTGGATTTGCATGTACCCTTAAAGCAAAACAATCTGTGTGAACAATCAAAGGGTCTCAGCTTCTTTCTTTATTCCAAGTGTTGCACAATTTAAAACTATAGATGTAGATGAAATATAGGTAAAATTAAAAACAAACAAAAATGTTAAAACGATTAGGATAATTTAGACTATTTTTGACCTGAAGTGGATTCAGCTAAGCCAACAGCAGAAGAGGAAAGTTACAGAGATGAGTCAATAACTGATTGAACATAAGATGTCAATCAACTTTTAGATTGATGGCTAATTCAAGTACTCATGCACAGAGGGAAATGTAGATGAATGTATATTGCATGACTCTGATAGTAATGATTTTTGATCAAGAGGAAATCCTATGTGTAAGACTTTCATCATCCAGCAGATTAAAAATATTATACTGGAATTTACACCATCCATGAAGGGGGTGTAACTGAGGAAGTGGATTCCATTCAACAAAAGCTTATTATTTGCTTTATTTTTAGTGGCCCAATAAAATATATCACCTACTTTTGTATTTGTGGAATTGCCCTTAGTAAGTTGTCTAGAAAATACTGATATTAAGATGATTTTGAACTGTTCTTCACTAAAAACTAGCTGCACCCAGATGTAATTGCAGATTCCAGGCTCTAAAGACCAAGACACACAAACACACACACACAAGAATAAGTAACTCTCCAATGGAGTACATGAACACAGTATATTCACCAATGACACTCTTAGCGAATGATGTCCGCATTAAAGTGGCCAGTCCCAGGTCACCAATCTTCACTGAACCAGTGGGTCCTGTTATGAAGATATTGTCACATTTCAAATCACGGTGGATGATTGGAGGAGTCCTGGTGTGTAGGAAATGCAGCCCCTTTAAGATTTGTCGGCACCAGCTCCTTAAGACCTTTGGCTTCATGACTTTGAAACGCTTTAAGTACCTACGAGCAGAAGAACACAACCACAGATGGTCAGTAAACATTTATACATCAGGTTCATTTCAGCATATGAGAGCAGACCAGGAAGCTTTGGGTTCTATAGGGATCTTTAATATTATTCTGTGAATAATATTAAAGCTACAATGAATCTGACCCCTGAATATGGAGGTGGCACACTGGCAACATACCCACAGAATGGAGAAAGTTCTGAAACACTACCAGCATATGAGATCTTACATTTTAAAACCCAAACTAAACTTGTAGATGAAACATGGAATCCACAACCAAATCCTATGGGGATGGATGGGAGCACCTACGTTTTCAGTGTTCCAGATGTCATCAGCTCAGTTACCAACACAATGCACTTCTTTCCTTTAACTGTGGATTCCCAGGAATCGTAAAATCGGACAATGTTAGGATGTTGCAGCCCCTTGAGCATCTCAGCTTCTTCTTTAAATCTCTGTTGTTCTGCTTTGGTCAGCTTTCGGTCCTAAAATAAAAGGAGAGGGGGAAAAGCAGACGCATGATCAGTGTACTATATTTACAAAATCATTACAGTGCACGGAAGCTTGGTGAGCTACAGGCAACACTGCTCTCTTTTAAGCACATGGTGCAAGGAAAAAGGGAGATCCAAGATTAGTAATATAAACAACACCCCTAGTACATGAAGTAATACATTACTATGAACTTTCTTAGACTTAATTTCTTTTCCCGAGAAGGAAGGAATAGTTTAAGTAATCCGACGAGAAAACTTCAAGAGAAATAGCTTATTTTCTGTTTTTCAGGGACGTAGCCACATTGGTTTGTTTCAACAATGATAGCAAAAACAAAACAAAACAGAACAGAACAGAACTATTGTCATTCCTTAAATAATGATATATTTCAGTTTTTTTGGAATAAAATCTGCTTCCTGAGAAGGTGCGGCACACCTATGCCACATGTTTATAATCCTAATTGGGTGGGGAAAAACTGAAAAGAAGATGACAATTATATTGATAATAAATTTTCAAAGTGACAGACGGTAGCATTGTTGAGCCAGGTGTTTAGCATTCAAAACATTGATTACATTGAACTTCTACAATACCCAGAGCAGTATATGCACTAATGGGTCAGGATATCAATCAATCAAATATGGTGATGGGTGAAGCAACTGGCAAGTCTCTCAGCTGCCATCTTTGAAATGTGGAGACAGACATTATCGAGAATTTGTGCTAAGATTAGCATTTTGTCAAGAAAAGAATATTTGGCAAAATTATTCTCTTCGAACATGACATTCACCGCACCTTCCTGTAAACTGTTCAACCTACCTTGCAAATGCTAGGTTCACGATACACCTTTTCAGGGGGGGAAAAGCATCTAAAAACTTTACATGTGAAGAACAATTGCAAAGTTAAAATCTTAGTTAGTTTTCCCTTCTTTTTCAAATAAATATACGGTACCATATTATTCACTCCATAAGACAAACCGGACCATAAGGTGCACCAAAATTTTAGAGGTATATACGTGTGAATGGAAAATGATAACGGGCTTTATTGGCAGGGGAAGGTAAGAGATAAACCAAAGCAGAAGCCGCTCCCCTCCCAAGTGTGGCAGTTGTTCCTGAATCGATGACTTGACCAGCCAGCGCATGGAGCCATGATTGCTCCAGCTGCCGCTGGGCTGTAGAGAACTGCGTGCAGCCATGGCCATGTTGTGTGTGTGTATGTGCTTGAGACAAGTGTGTGTGTGCATCACCACGGGTACAGCAGCCGCAGTGGCCATTGAGGGAGGAGGAAGAGAGGCTGCCACCGCCATTGCAAGTAGCGGCAGTCACAGAGGAACCCTCCGTGCCTTGACCGGAGCCGCCGCCTCCTCCTCTCCTCCCTCCCTCCGCCTCCCGTGTTGCCTAGGGAGGACAGGAGCCCAAATCCTCAGCTCTCAGCCACCGACTAGCCTCCATCGTCTCTCTCTCCCCCCACCACCACCCCAGTGCCTTTCACTTTTGCCAGGCTTGGCCAGCTATGCCTCCTCACGCCACTGCCACCTTCACAATGCCAGATCCAGGCACGTCCACAGGGAGGGGCACCCTCTCTTTCTCGCTCACTGGGAGCTGTGGGTAGCCGCAGAGATCTCTGGACCTGACATCTGCCACTGCCCGGCACTTCCACAGCGGCTGCCACCAGGTCCAGAAGGCTGTATTCACTCTATAAGATGCACAGACATTTCCCCTTACTTTTTTGGGGGGGAGTGCGTCTTATACAGCAAAAAATATGGTAAATATCAAATTTGCTTCAACGTTTATGAATCACTTAATTCCCTACAAATGACTAATCTGAGTTTGAACTGAAAATGTGGACTCACAGACTCAGGATTGCTATATCTGTGGAGCTATGGTCCTTACTCAAAATAAAAGTCATAACAGATAGCACTGCAAAGATGATTTAGTAATATCCAAAACACTGCCTGTTCATTTCAATAAGAATAATTTATAACTTCTACTTTTTCACCTTCCGTCTCACCTCTGTCATCAATCTTTTCTTTTAAATCTACTATTTTAAGGTGACATTTGTTTTCCAAAGACTTCTGGCTCACTTCTCCCCCACCCCCATACTGAAGGCCTTCATTAAAGGTATAACTGGTCTGAATTTGTCAAACTTTTTGCCTTGCTGAATTGGCAATGCCTAAGAAGTCCTTTGGATAACCTGCATTGAAGGGATATCAGACTAGGACTCAAAAGAGCCAAGTTCAAATCCCCATTGATCCACTGAAACATTTGGGCTGCTGGCAGTGGTAACATTTCCACATCTCACATACCTTGAAAACCCATTCGAGTTGGTGAATGTTGCAAGTGATTTGATGTCACAGAATAATGAACATGAGTCCTTCAATTCCGTATCTTGGGATTGCAAAACGTTACTTGTGGGATTAGAATCTAAAGACATTTCTTCGTGAACAATAAAGAAAAATAACTTTCAACCTTTTGTGATAGCAAGCACACTTTCCACCTTTAAAAAACATCAGTGAAGTTTTTGGTGTCAGCATACACAATTCTAGTAGCTTGTTTACTTCCAAACCTTTCAAGGTCTGTTCTGTAAAGGATGATTCATCAGCAGTGCTATTGGGTATTACGTACAACTAGCATTCATAAACCCTCATACTTTCCACTTCATAAATTCCTAAAGCAATCTTTTTACAATTGGTTTTCGCGTTTATTAGAATCTTCCAGGAGCATATATCATGGGCGTTCTGACGTATGTATGTGTTCTCTGTGCCATGATGTCTAAAGTTTTCTTTTACTTTCTTCTGGAAACTGGTACTTCCTGCAATGTGTTTTCAAACCCCCCCCCCAGTTTTTCATTGTTTTAGATGAAATTAGATTTCTAAATACTTGCACACTTTCCCTTTTCTTCTGTGCAGAAACTAGCTTCTACAAAGCTAGTTCTTGGATATCTAAACACTGAATAAAATCAACAATTGACTTTAACTATCTGCTGTCTTCCAGAACTCTTTCTAAAGCTGTAGCTAAGAGTTGCCTTTTTGTGTGTATGTCACATAAACATTACTGAAATACAGACCACAAAGGTAGCATATTTCTGAAACTCTCTGTGTATATACTTCAAGTGCTTTCCTCAAGGTCTTAAAATCTCTTAAAAGCAAAGTATTGTTTGAACACACTTGGCTGGAAATTTCAAGAGGCAAAGCAGAAAGCTGCTTGAGCTGATAGACAATACCTGTAGCCATTCATTTTTCTAAAACTATTCTTGCCTTCATGGAAAGTATAACCTTCAGGGTTCATTCAGCATGAATGAAGTATCATCGGCTGAACTGTCTCACTCTTTTGGAGAACTCTCTGGGAACACCAGATGCTAATGTCTGCCTTTGCTTCTAGTTACAAACTTCTTTCATCTGAAGTTTATTCTCAATATTCTGATTATTCATGAGCTGAACTGATTTGGGAATGACAGTGAATTGCCAAGTTTGGTCCTGGAGCTGGTTTTGGTTTTCTCAGTTTCACACTCCACCTCAAAACAACCTTGTACACATCTCAAGTTTAGGGAAGGACACAAAAAAAATAAATCAGCCAAAATACATTTGTTAACTCCCCCTTTAGTGTTTCTCTTCCTACTCTTGCTCCTGAACTTGAGATTTTTCTTTCTCTTGGGCAATTAGAGGAAAACATTTGCACCCTGTTTTGTCCTTATTCTGCTACTATATGTCTGAAAAAGTGAACATGTCCACAGAAGTGTACATTAAAATATAATAGTCTTTAAGGTGTCACATATTTTTGTCTTTTATTTTATTTTGCTTTGTTTCTTTGATTTTTGCCTGGAATTATTTGCCCTGTTGTTACATAAAGGACTAGGTACCTGGACACCAACTCTAGAAAGCAATTTGGGTGTCTTATGTCTGTAAAGATTCTCAGCCATACAGGGGAATTTATCTGGAAGCACAGTCATGGCAACTGGACTTCTTTTCTTAAAAGATCAAAACATTTTGCTACTCATCCAAGCAAGGTTGTCAGTCTGAGGAAAGTCAGTGGTGAGTCTTCCATTTTATAGTTCACCTTGATTTCACATCACCCTGGTCTGAATAGGTTCATTAGTTGGACAATGAAAGTCCCACCTATGCAATCTTTCTAACACCCATTAAGTATGGGTTGTAGCTATGGTATTGGTGATGGAGGTGTGAAGTGCTTTTGATTTGCCTGGGGATCTGTCAAAGGGCTGCTTGATTAGTAGCAGACAGACTGTGTTTGAGCCCCCCACTTCTGTTGAGACAGGGATTTTCAATACACACATGAATGGC
>JAHTLZ010003468.1:3259599-3275966 GCA_023846285.1 Phrynocephalus versicolor | reverse complement strand
GTACTGCTGATTCTGGTCCTGAGCTGTTGCCCCTCCTATATTGGGCCATCCTGTTTAATGGCTGCTTAGTTTCTTCAATGTAGAGGGCTGTACACTCCCCACTATATTGGACCGCATATACTATATTGCTCCTTTTGTGTTTTGGTGTCAGTTTTTTTGGGTGGACATGTCTCCACCTTAGTATGTTTGTGGGTTTGAAATAAACAGGGATGTGGTGTTTGCCAAAAATCCTTTTAAGCTTTTCAGACACTTCAGCCATGTAGGGAATGACCAGGTTCTTCCATCTGCTCTGGGTCTCGGGCTGATCCATTGTTCTTCTGGGTCGGCACACTGCTTTGTTGAAAGTCCATTTTGGATGTCCACAGCCCTTAAGGTTCACCTGAAGAAAGCCTTTGCAGCTCTGCTGCTGTACTGAGATCTTCTTTGGAGAATGAAATGAATTTGACTGAATTATACGTACTGAGAGATTCTGCTTATTGTATGAAAGGGTATTGTTGCTATGTGCTGTTCACTTCTGATCCACAATGGCTTATGAATGAATGAGTGACCTCCAAAATGTCCTATTATAAACAGCCCTGCTAACCTCTTAGAAACTCAAGGCTGTGCCTACCTTTAAGGAATGAATCCATCTCATATTTGGATTTATTTTTCTCCTGCTGACTGCTTTTCCTTACATTATTGTCTTTTCCAGCAAGTCTTATTTAATTCTGATGTGCCCAAAGTACAAGAGCATGGATGATCTTGGCATTGCTCTCCCATGATACATCCTTGCACTACATGATCTTTTCTAGATCCTTCACAGCTACCCTCCCAAGGTCTCAGTTTCGTTCTGGTTTCTTGACTGTAGTCCCCATTTGAATTGTTGACTGAATCAAGGTATCCAAAATTGTTAACAATTTAAATGTTTTCCTTGCCAACATTAAATTTGCATAATCATTTCTGAAGTATTAATTTTGTCTTCTTATTTCTCAACTGTAATTGATCATTTGCACTGTCACCTTCATCAGGAGTTGTTTTAATCGTTTATTTTATTTTTTCATTTTTTCCAATTTTTCAGAAAAAAACAAAAAAATCTTCAGGAAAATAACAGGGGAGGGGTGACTTTCCCCCCCAGGCCTTCACATCTCTAATTGCAGGAAAGGGAAAGAAGTTTTCTAATTAGTGTTAATATTGTCAGGTTGAAAAAGGAAGATTAGGGATACCACAGTAAATATTATGAACCCTTACAAATAAATCAGCTCACTGAATTTATACAGACAGAAGAAATCCCTCACTGGGCTGAAATTGAGGGTGATTTCAAAAGAGATACTATACAATAAATATGCATGTTGGTACAACAAAATTGCTTAGAAGAGAAGAACAAATACAGAATACTGTACTTCTGTTTTTGAAATATTAAATATATGGTGAAAATTAAAGATGGGCATGGGAAAAAAATAGCATTTTGTTTCATTTTGTTGCTCACTGCGTTTTGCCTTATTTGGTAATTTAAAAAATTAAAAATTCATAACGAAATGAAATGAGCAACAAAATGAAGTTGCCACTACCCAGCTGCTTTTGATAGCTGCCCACGCCCCTCCTTTGCTCTGGTCTCCGTGGGTGAAAGAGGGGTGGGCGTGGCTTCAATGCTGGCTCAGAACCAGAGAGCAGAGGAGGCTTTTGAATTTCGCGCTGCACTAGCAAGGGTGCTGGTGGAACGCAAGATTCAAAAGCCTGCTTCGCTCTCCCATTCTAAGCCAGGATTGAAGCCGCTGCCAATCTTCCTTCACCCACAGAGACCCAGATGAAGGAGGGGTGGCAGCGGCTTCAATCTGGCAACAGCCCTTTGCCCGAAGGCAGATCCGGCAGCTCCTCGGTTCAGTTTCCGGACGGAAAAAAAAGAGCTTCATTTTGTTTCTTGACGACACATGGTCTGCAGTTTCATAAGGTTACGAATCATTTCATAATGTTACGAAATAATGAAACAGTGTCTCGTTTTTCATTTTGTGCCCATCTCTAGTGAAAATGTATAAAAACTCTCGTTCTTCCTGTATACCCTTTATGTCTACTGTTGGAGCATTCAAATATTAAATCTCAGGAGAAATATGTACAATTTAAACATTAGAGACAAATGATTATATAAAATTAAGAGCTTATTTGGGTCAGGGAAACCAATTACACTTAGACAAATTGAAGAGAAAACAAGTCAAATAAGAACAAAGTGGCTACAAATAAGGAGCTTTACAATTCAATTATATAAAAATCTGACCATACCAGATAATTAACAGGGTTTGAACAATATTGTTCACAAAAGATAAAAAACGATAGGATTGACTTAATACCGTATATAAATGTATGATTGAGAAAGAATATGGTAAGGGCAGAGGAGCTAGAGGAGCTTGAGAAATAAATTTAAGTATCAGTATACCTGAGGGTGCATGGACGAGAATATGGAGCAAATATCCATATAAGGCAGTATAAGCAAAAATGAAAAAAATTGATTTGAAGGCTGTTCACAGGTGGCATTTATACCCAACAAAAATGTAATAAAGATACAGTGGTACCCCAGCTTAAGAGCAGCTCGACTTAAGAGAGGAAAATTGTTGGCATTTTAACTGCCACCTTACAAATTTTACATATGGTCTGCTCGACTTAACAAATCTTTTTTCCATTTTTTTGATTTTTTTAACTTATTTTTTCAATTTTTTAGATAGGTACCCTGACTTAAGAGTAGTTTGACTTAAGAGCATACATTCGGAACAGATTGAATTCGTAAGTCGAGGTACCACTGTACTGTATACCAGACAAGAGTCAGAGAAATTGTGGACAAAAGGGAACACTGGAACATATGTGGATTTTCTACCCTAAAATAGAGGCATATTAGCACAAAGTAATTAATTGGCTAGGGATTCAGACTAATTAAAAACCTATCATGAATGAAACATTATTATTATTATTCTCGGTATTTACCGGGGAAAATGAGAAGCTGGCCAATCAAGACCTAATTATGAACCTTAAAGGGACTTCAGGTGTGAGAATGCTAAAAGCTGGAGAAATGCTCAAGATCATTCATTTAAAAATAGGATATGGAAAATAGAAATTGACCAATAAGATTAGAATGTACAGTACAGTAACACTTTGGTTTATGAGTGCCTTGGTCTACGAGTATTTCACAAGACGAGCAAAATTTTATGAAAATGCTTGTTTCGATTAATGAGCAATGTCTTGCAAAATGAGCACCCGAGGTGCTCATTTTGCTGTCACCCCTCCGCCGCCACATGCCTCTTGCTGCTACCATGTAACCCCTCAATGCCACTGCCATGGCGATGTGCTCCTTTGCTGCCACCACCGCACGGGGGTGACAGTGAAGATGGTGGCCATGGTGGCAAGGGGGTGACAGCAAAGAAGGCGGCAGCAATGAGAGGCCCCAGAACGAATAAGGTAGCTTTTCATTATTTATTATTGGGATTTTTTAATTTACAAGCATTTTATTTACAAGCAGTAGGTTATGAAACGAACCACACAAGCCTAGGTGGTGCTCGGAACCATCTGATACACACAGAGCCAATTGCTTTACTTGTCTCTGGGCTCGCACAGGGTTGAACTGCAATGAGGAAGCACGCTGCGACATCATCTTTCCTCCTTCGTGGTGCTGGCCAATCAGACAGGGAGGCGAAATGATGCCTGTCCCCGCACAGCTCCTGATTAGCCAGCACTCACAGAGGAGGAAAGATGACGTTGCAGCGTGCTTCCTCATTGCAGCTCAGCTCCAGGCCGGCAGAGGAAAAAAAATAAAGCAATTGGCTCCGCATGTATTAGACCAAGGGTGTCCAAACTTTTGGTAAGGAGGGCCAGATTTGGTGGCTGAGAATGTGTTAGGGGCCGGTTGCTCCCCGACCCTGCCATCCCACTGCAAGCCCCACCCACTAACCCATAAGCGAAGAAGGGGGAGGGAGGGGCGGGCCAGCCAGCCGCGGGCCACTCAGAATGGCCTGACGGGCCAGATTTGGCCCCCGGGCCAGACTTTGGGCAGGCCTGTATTAGACAGTTCCAAGCACCACCTGGACTCACGTGGTTCGTTTCGTAACCTATTGCTTCCGAAACAAAATGCCCATCCATATTTATGAGCACATTCCAGAATTAATTATGCTCGTAAACCAAGGTACTATTGTATGGAGGAAAAATAAAGCATGTTAAATTTATGGAAATCTGGAAACTCTTATTAAAATATAGTAACGACTTGACTGAGAAGAAACATGTCTTAGACTTAGAACATAATCTAGATTGCTGGTCTGTAATTTTTTAGAATGGAAAGGAGAACTAAGAGTAAATGTAATCCTGCTAAACTGTGTAAATAGCTGGTGCCTAAAATAGTAAAATGTTTAATGAGCAAGATGATTATGATGTAGGTTACTATGTTAACTTAAATTTTCCTTTTTCTCTTTTTACTTCTTTTTTTAGTTAATACCTGAAGGATAATCAAAATAAAGGTCTTTAAAAAAAATGAAAATGAAAATAAAAGGGCTGTGTCAGCTCTGGGAGCTGCAAAAGAACGTACCAGGCTGCATGCTGCCTACTCCCAGTAAAGATCTTTACCTATTGTTAGAGAGTATGCCATAAAACTCAATAATCCTCAAAATGTGGTTAGAATTAAATAACTTAAGCTAGGAACTGTGGGAGATGCCTTGACACCCAGCCCAGTACCTCCAATTCTATCAAAACTACCTTGTCACCAAGGGAAGAATCCCAAAAGGCTATAATTAAAAGGACTCACTGTGATAGGTCCTGAGGGAACAGTTCTGTGTGGACGAAGACACAAAAACAGAATGCAACAGAAGTCAAAAGTGACCAGAGTCAAGTCAACACGGTTTTATACCAAACTGCACAAATAATTCCAAATGCTACCAAAGCAGTATTTCCCAGCACGGTCTCCCTTCTGAGCCACCCAGCCGCCAGAGCCAAAGAAGGGAGAGTAGCATCCAGGATAACCTGTCCCCCTCTTACAAACACCTTGGTGACCCACCAGAACACGCTTTGCACCCCCCTTGGGGTCTCATGCATCAAAGGAACTAATTCTCAAGCACAGCTCTTGAGAAGGGAACCTTCAGCTGCAATCCCCCTAAATCTCCACCTCCATCATTCAGCAAATATATAGGGGATTGCTTCAAATTTCCCAGAAGGCACATCCTAATTCTTACCTGTCAATAACTGTTTAGTGGCAGAAGGAAATGAAAACAAAACAAAACCCCTTTGGGCATATGACTTGAGAAGAGAGATTTTGATGATGCCTGGGGATACCAGCCTTCACACAAACTTTGCCAAAGGCATAAGCCAACCGGCCCCAGTCATAAATATTTAGAAAAGGAAACACAACTGAATTCCACCTCCCTGTCATGAAGAGCCTATCTGTACTTGACATGCCTGATGGGGCAACGCTGATTCACAAACAATGGAGTTGAAAATACACTTACTGACGTTTAAAGTCTGAACAGCAAACACAGTGATAGGGACATTCTTTCTCGAACAACACAAAACACATTGAACATCTTCATAAGGCTGCAATATGCAATGCCCAAGAATTAATGAAGTCCAAGGCTCGTATTAAGAAAACTGAACACAAATGGTATATCTCTGAGATTGCAGAGTCCAGATGAAAACACTAAGCCACGGGTCCTCAAACTACGGCCCAAGGGCCGGATCCAACCTGCCAGGGTCCTAAATCTAGCCCGCTGGCCAATGCAGAACACCCCCTCACACACACTTGCCCCCCTTGAGCTGAAAATTCATTGTGCAGCAGCAGCAGCTGCTGCCCCTACCTCAGCCGCCAACCAATAGGCATATGTGTCCCGGTGATTTCTCTCCCTCGAGGCCCAGGCCCTTTCCATGTAGCAGCACCGCTGGGCAGAGAGAGGTCGGATGGACTCTGCCTAGTGCCCTTGCCCTCGCTTGCATGGGGAGGCAGCACAGCGGCAGTGGTGGTGCTGGAAAAGGGGTGCCCTGCCTCCTGCTGCTGCTGCTGCCCCCTCCTCTTCCAAGGTGCGAAATGGGAGCAGGGCTTCTGGCCCCGTCACGGGGTCTGGGCGTGAGAAGCACACTGGGCACACTGGGCATGCCTCCCACCCATCAAAGCTGTGGCTGGTGCACGTGGATGGTACCCTTTCTGCAGTGGGGCCAAGAGAGGGGTGTGTGCAATGCAACACACTCTTGCCAATTCGGAGCCAACGTCTCCGCTGCAACTGCTGAATTGGAAATGTGACTGGGACCGCCTTTTGGAAGGCCGTTGGCAGGAAGGGGGTGCAGCTGCTCTGTCAAGAGCTTATTCACTGGGCAGCCACCAGCACTTCGGAAATCCAACTGGGATGGGAGGCTCAGAAGGCCTGCCCCAGCTGGCCAACTTGCCAGGCAACCTCTGCCCTCCCCAGCCCACCTTCTTGCCTGCCAGGGCCAGGTGTGTGTGTGTGTGTGTGTGTGTGCGCGCACACACACACACACGCATGCGCTTCCAGGGGAAGGGGCCTTCCCTGAGTGAAGGGTCAGCAGCATATCCATAGCCAACCAAAGAAGAATCACTCAAACGCTTCTGCCATCTATCCTTCAAGTACTAAGAGTGTCTTCAGAATATCTTAAGAACTGGCGAGGCTCATAAGGATGGATATACAGTACTTCTTTAGATACCCTACAGTAAAAATGCCATGTGAGTTTAGAGTAATAGACTTCTAGCTACTACTCTCTTTGGTATCTCCTTTCTTGGGACTGGAAGGTATGTTGAACGTTGGCAGTCTGTGGACCATTGTTTTGTTTTATGTATTTGTTGCCATATTCTCGTTAGGGTTTTGACAGATTTAGTCTCTGTGGCTTAAACAGTTCTCCTGTTATCCCATCTACCCCTGGTGATTTGTTTCTTTCCAGAGCAGATTTCACTTCACTTATTAGAATTGCAGGTTTTTCATCTTTGATTCCGTATCAAAGGAATCTGTCATCCTTTTAAATTTTCTGTCTAAATCTTCTGTATACTGTTGCTACCTTCTCTTTATTTTATCTTGTTCAGATGGTGTGATTCCGTTGGATCTTCTAGAAGAGATATCTTACATCTCCCTTTTGTAGTTATCTTCTAATGCAAGGCTATCCAACTTTGAACACCCCGTGGGCTCCTTTTGCTTGCCGCACGTCCCTGCGGGCTCCTTTCTGAAGCGTGTGAGTGCATGCACGCACGCATACACACACTCCTCACCACTGTTCCACCCCCCACCCATCCACCAAGGTCTTCGGTGCTGGCGGCAGTGAAGCCTCGGCTGTCCGGACGCCCCCCACCCCACCAAGGTCCCCAGAGCTGGCAGCGGCGACAGTATTATCCTGCAACTATTGATCTACAAACTTTTTCAAGGACAAACCATACAATTACCAATTCAAACATTAATTCAGCTGAGACTTCTGTGTTTCAGAGGAGGGTAGAAGTGTAAGATGTGCCTTAAGCTAGGTCTTGACCTAGTTCTGTCTTTATGCTTCATTTTAAGTATTGAATCAAAACAAACAGTTATTTCAAAGTGCTGCAATGGAAAATTATGTACAAAGTAAGTTACCGTACTTTTTTTTGACAGTCAAAAGAGTCCCATAGCCTTAGATTTATACCCAACGTTCTTGCAAGAGGGTAACCACGGCATGATACAAATATTTTCAGAAGAGTAGCATTTATTGTACAAAGTACCACAAAATGCATTCACTCTCTTCTACATGATGACAACTGAGTGAGTTTAAGGTTAGATCAAGAACCCCCTTTCCTTTCTCTACACTGATGCTCAATTAGAGAGTTGTCTGCACAGACCTGCAGCAGAGCCAGGAAATGCAGAGGGGAAGGGGAAGAAGTACTGATGAGGAGAGGACCGATGCCAAGGGATGCAGCAATCCCTTCATTCCTGATAGCCCACGGAGGAGCAGGCCTGTTGGCCTCTTCACTGCGGCAGAGGAGGCTTTGAACCGCCACTTCACTCAATACACTTTAACAGAAGAGACGAATAAAGGACCTTTGAAGGACTGCTTTCTATGCTTTTTCCTAATGTGCTTTCAATGCGATTGATCAGAACAAACAATTTACAAAATTAATGATTGGTAGCTGAGCAAAGCTTCAGCTATTTTGTCATTTGCATCTAACTGGCTCAATTGAAATGGATGATAGAGTAATTATTTTTGATGTTACTGCCCTAAAGTAAGCACATACTGGTGATGTAAGAACTTGAGCCCAAGGAATACACAGTACCAGAACAAAACTCAAGAAAGATAACAACTAATTCTCTCCCTCCCTCTCCCTCTCCCTCTCTCCCTCCCTCCCTCTCTCTCTCTCTCTCACACACACACACACACACTGACTCACTCACTGACTCACTGACTCACTCACACTCACTCACTCACTCACACACACACACACACACACACACACACACACACACACACACACACACACACATCCCAGGCCAAAAACAAATAAAATTAAATAAAATTTTAAAAAATAAAACAAAATAAATGACTTTTCATTGCTCAGACTTGTGAAATAAGGTGCTCCTCTGGATGACATTTATTGACATTGATTAGTTCTGGACACAGTTCAAGACTGAAATGTCATCTTTTTCCATGTTATTAATTTCTCCGCATTAATAGCCCAACTGACAGTTAAATGATGAATCCTTTACTCTCTTGGTATTGTTCTCCAAATTCAAGGTATCCTAGTCTTTATTCCAAATAAGTTCATTTGTCATGAGCAAGCTACATTTCCAGTATAATTTACAGCACTGTTGGTGTGTAAATTGTGATTATCGCCAACGGCTGTACAGTTCCTTGCCAAGCACATTATATCAGATAACCAACAAAGCATAAATAAAGGATTTGACATGATTGCGTAAAAACACAAATGTTGTTTAGACTATGCATGCAAAAGAATCCAAATTTCCACAACTTAGGAACAGCACTATACCAGAGAGCGCTTTAAGACTTTGCTCCCGGTGCAAGATTCAGATCTTGAAAACAGCTCTTTCATATAATGTCAAGTGGGCAAGAATTCAGAACACAGTAAGACTAGAAATCAAACACCAGGAGGAAGGTATGAAATGACTTTATATATATATATGGCTTCAAGAAAATAAGATCTGATGTAGATGGGATCAGAGCTAGGAAACTCTCTTTGACTATGGCTCTCAGGCTTCTTGGTGTTGCAGTCAAAATGATATGAGCAAAAAAAGGGCTACTAAGTGTGAATACAACTCCCCAAACCCACAACCTGTCCGTTGTAGTCTAAAAGAGTAATACGATGAAGTGCTAGTGAAGTACTGTATAACATAATAGTTTTCATCCTGAAAAGAGGAGCAAGAAATTGTTCTTTGCATCCAGAAGACAAGAAACAACGGATTGGACACAGCTCTAAGTGGAATGAAGACAAAAATAGGAGAATTTATGCATAAAGACAAAAAACAGTGGCTCAATCGGGTTTACGTGAACAAGCAGCATGATGCTACATGTACCTCATGTGGTCCTGCTTTAGTCCTCCAAGGAAAAACACAAAATAACTAGAAAAGAGAAGCTTCATGTGATACCTGAATTTCAACTCTCTGGACTTGGTTCTCTTAAACAGACCAGAATTCATTAATGTCAGTAACACACACTGTTTTATTCTTCATATACAAGCCCAGCTTGCTCAAGACCAATATGCCAGGTACCTGGGTTCAGACACCACACTAGGGCTTCCGTTTCAGACCTGTTTTATCATCTGAGAGAAGCAAACGAGGTACTGCATTCTCATTTGTTCACAGTACACCACAATTAACCTGCAATTCTGGAATACCTTAGTTATGCCAGCTGAAGACTCAGGGAATTGCTATGCTTCCCTAGGTCTCCAAACGGAGACCACTGATCTATCCAGCAGACCACCTCAGGTCAGGGCAACGGGTACTGAAACAGCAGAAAGCTTTTTTTCCACCAGGGTTCACTGGTTCAACCAGCAGCACCAGTGCTCTGCATGGCATCAGGCTCTGTAAGTCCACTTAAAGGTGTTCATAGATACAATGCGGACACTGTGGCTGAAAGACTGTTGCCATTTGCATATCACTTGGAAGTGAACTGCTATTAAGAGAAGACATCGGGGGGCATTATCTGTTCTGTGCTGCGATTTGCTTCCTCAAGCTATGGCTGTTGTTGAATAATGGCTGACAGGACTTTGGCCAATTTCTCTTTAGGAGAGTGTCCTGGAAATCCAAATGCTGTGTCTATCACACTGTTCTTCACTGTTTTGTAGCTGTTAGACAAGAACCCAACCTCTGGTCTCTGGTATTGGCCACAAAATATTCAAGGAAGAGGAAGCTGTTGAGCAGGCAACCTTAATTAACACTATGCATGAATCTGAATTAGGAAGAACTTGCTGGTTCTGCTAGTCGTTCTCCCATGGAATGGGTTATCTAGAGAAAATATAGAGATCCCTGCTTTAGAACAGGACAACAGAGACTTCAAGCTTGCAAGAGCGGCTTTACTTTTCAACAGAACGCCAAGAGCTAGCTGTTGCACTTGAAATTCAAGGCGATTTTGCTCTTCAGCTGCTATTTAATGAACGCAGGACTTGTTTTAAGTGCTGATGCTAGCCTGAGCTAGATTCCTCCATATAAATGCAAACATTCATGGATATTTCAAGTTCCCTTCATTTCAGCAGTTTACATTGGCAGGCGGGGAGTTAGAAAGGGGGGGAATTCCTTCTTTCATTGCTCTTGTTAAGAACCTAGGAGTGCTGGCTGGTCTACTGCAAATTTCTGTGGATTTCAGTCTATCCATGGGACCTTTAGATCTCGCTTTTAACAATGGATAAGCGGGAAACTATGAACATGTGGGAAGGTGATATGTCAAAGGAGTTGGATATATCAAGTGAGAGGATAATTCATATAAGGAGGTGAACTGTCCTCCATGGAAGCTCACACGTTTTTCATTTGTTGGTTTTGTTTTGCCGTGTTGAAAACTGCTTAGCTTACAGCAAGCAAAACACCACAGCATAAGCCCAATATTCTTAGTAATGCACTACAGGGACACAACTAAGCAGGTCCATCCACTGAAAAAAATAAATAATAAAATAAAAAGTGGTTAATTTGTTTGCCAAGAAATCAAACCAACAAAACAAGCACTCGAACAAGAAATTTTTCTGCTTCACTGAACTGCAAAACATGCTAATTGCTTTCCATCCCTAATGATGGAAGGCATGGGTGTTAAAGCCTTTACTGTTTTACTGCTTTCAAAAACAGGAGGCAAGTTAGAAAATACAATGACAAACTACCTCTCTGTACAAGCCAGATCCAATTTTATGCAAGATATGTTAATTTTGTAATGGGATTATGCCCGATTTCCCCCATTCTCATTCAGGCACCTGTCATTTTTATATTAAGTTTAAATCTCAAGTTTCTTTCTCAGTTTTAGCTGCCCACGGTCATCTCTGCATTCTTTTGTGACCAACTGGCAGAAACACACACTTACTTGAAGGAACAAACACAGTCTTTCTTTTACCATTCTGGAACACAGAATGGCATTCACATGTGCAGAGGTTCTGTTACCTCTAAGCATCAGAATAAAGAACAGCATGTACTTTCAATACTCGGTGCCCTTAAGTCCAGCCTGCAGGCACTGCAAACTTTTCCCAAGTGCTGAGATATATTTTTCCTCTTGTTTTTACAGATTCAGTAATACCTTGAATTACGAATGCCTTGAACAACAAAAAACTTAAATTATGAAAGGAAATCCGCCAGTATACACAAATTTCCAATTATGAAAAAAAAAGTGTGGAGGGGTGTTGAACTATGAAAAAAATTAATTAATATTCAAGGCATTCATAGGGGAAACCTGTCCCAACGCAGCAAAGCAAGGGAAGAGCTTCTCCCCTTTGCTGGGTCAGCAGAAAACTCCCTCAAAAAGAGCTGTCAACATCAGCTGTTTGTCGGCCAGCGGGCAGCCAGGTGATTTTGACAGATCGGCAGCCACGGTGCTTTTTTCCTTCAGGGCATGCCGGAAAGCAGCGATCGAAGGCATGCCGAAGAAAAAGCACAGCCTGCTCTTTGCACTGTGCGTGGGGATGTTTTAAAGCAGATTTAAAAAAACACAGCCAGAAGGAATCTGTGGGGCTCCTGGGTGACGGAACCCCCAGGGGCAGCCCTCTCCCCTTGTGTGTGCAAACCGAGGAGGGAGGGAGGGAGGGAGGGTGGGTGGGTGGGTGGTGCTAGTGGTGGGTAAGCCATGTTTCAGCTCCCTTCCACCCGAGGCTTCCTCTCCTCCCTTCCCCCCTCTGCCCCCAAAAAGGACACCAGCTTGCCAAGCCTGCCTCGGAGCTTCTCTTTTCTCTAACCCTGCCCCCCACACACACACCAGTCCTAGCTGCTTGGCGGGCTGGTGTCGGAAGCACTGTGATCCTGCCCTCCCCCTGCCGCCTTTGTTACCTACTTTTCAGATGCCTCTCCCTCAGGTAAGGCTTGAAAGTACCCAAAAAGTGGGTGATGAAGGCAGCGCGGGAGGCAGGATCAACAGTGCCTCCGACACCATCCCACCAAGCAGTTAGGACTGGTGGTGGGGGTTGGAGAAAAGAGAAGACCCCAGGCAGGCTTGGCGGGCTGGTGTCCTTTTCGGGGCTTATTAATTCCGTTTGATTCTCACTTCTGCAACAATTCAATGCTATTGTTTATTGTTGTCTTGTTTCTTTAAAAATAAAAACCGGGGGAATCTTAAAAATATATAAACTGGTAGACCACCAGCCCAAAAGTTTCAAAATTCATTTTATTTGTTTGTTTGTTTGTTTAGATTTGTCACTGCCCATCTCCCCAGGGGGCACTCTGGGCAATTCACAGTATAAAAAAATCTAAAAAGCATCTAAAACTAACATACAGTAAACCCCCCGCCTATCATGGGGGTTAGTGACCCGACCCAACTTGAGATAATTGAAAAACCACAATATGTGGAAGCAGGGTCGGGTCGGGACTGGGGGGGGGCTATCTGGGGTCTCTTGTACAGATCCCGTTGGAGGCCCCAAAAGTGCTTCTAGCCGAAGTGGAAGTGAACTGTGAAAGGGCATGGGGTTACTGTATACATATGAAACATGCTCCTTATGAAGCTGGGAAGGGACACCGCTTTCATGGAGGAATGACCTTTGAACATGTGATCTGGCCAGATGAAAACACTAACCTGCTGACTTGAAAGAAGGAATTCTATGTCATTTTTCTACATCTGCATTCTATGTCAGATTTAACTACCAAAGGCCATGTAGAATTCCAACTTTACGGAGAATTTCAATTTTATTGCACTAATGATCTAGCATAAAAAATGTAAAAAATGTTATCAGCACTACTATCCGGTCTTCTAGTTTCATCGCCGTCGCTTCTGTCCAGCCATGACAAACTTGTAGGCCTTTACATTCATTTTCAAATTCAAGGAAGAAAGCACAGCAGGAGACACTTGCTGTTGTCATGAAGGGGTGTCATGCTGTTGGTACCCGTTGACACTTTGGAATATGAAGATACCTTCCCTACGGAAGGCCATGGTTTCCTTTGACATAGTGTGGTGCTTTCCTTGATCCCTTCTCAATGCCTAGGTGGGCTGTGTGTGCAAAATCTCTGGGACTTAAAAGTTAAACCCATTCACTTGAGGTCTGTTCAACCGATTCCCCGTGTGTTGTACTGAAGGCTTTATTTAAGCTGCCTTAGAGTAACAGTGTTAATGTGAAAAGCCCTTTTATTAACAAAGGCCTTTTTTCTTGCCTTGGTTCCTTCCTTCAGGCTCAGAACCCCCTCTCAGTCTTTGCAATTCTACTTCTTCCATCTTCCCCACTCTCCAAAGAAAGTATTATTTATTTATTTATTTATTTATTTATTTATTTATTTTTACATTTGTATATCAATTCCAATCATTTCTCTCTTCCTTTTCAAAATGCTGTGCTCAGATCTAAATGCACGTCTTTTCCCAGTTCTGTCATCTCCATCTCCTGCCTCTTGACATAGTAGATCAGGACTGGAGAGGAACAGGCACCTTGGTCTGCGTGCAGGACATGGGTGGTTCAACTCCAAGGAGAGGACCACAAGACGTGAGATGTATGAAAGTAAAATTCTACTTCATGCCAACAAGCCTGGCCTCTCGACTGCAAAGGAATGAACGCCAAGCTATAGACAACTGAACAGTTTCAATACATAGCTGTAGGTTTGTCACATACAGAATATGTGTTGTGTGGTTTCAAGTCAGAACTGACTTAATGACACCCTAGAAAGCCTTCACAGCAAATGAGATATTTAAGTAGTGGCTTGATCAGTTCCACATACACATCAGTGAGCGGGTGACATTATCCTGCTGTTTGTTCCATGGTAGGGATGGGCTGGTTTGCTCCTTTTTGCCCGTGACTACATAATGTAAGTAACAGCATAGTTTAGCCTGTCCCCAGAATATTCCTACCTACCCCTTTCTGGGTCCCATGTCAGGAGCTACTTTTTAAAGAGGCAGATAGGACTGCTCCATTTTGGTTCATTTTCTGCATATGTATTTTCTGGAACTGACCCAAAGTTGAGCTTGCTGCTTTAAATTTCCCTTGCACTTTCAATTTCCCCATATCTTTAAGTGGCTTAACATGACAGTTTAGCCACTTCATGATGAAGAGAAATTAAAAAACTTCCTTGATCTTCCATCAAGAGGCAGAGGAAGGAAGTAAATGTGTTTTACAAATATTAGGACAGCACTAATGTGCTATACCTTTGCAGGGAGTTAAAAACTGGAAGTTTCCTCTCAAGAGGAGGACAGAAAACATGGGATTTTGTTTTTTTTTTTGTCTTAAAAGAGGCTGGCCATATAGGGTTGCCCATCTCAGCCCAATCCAACTGAGCCATGTAACCAAACCCTGAGATTCCACTGCCAAGCAGGGATTCAACCCCAGATCTCCTACGTCCTCACACTATTGATTATACTACATCATATAAATCTCTTCATATCTCCCTTAAAAGCATGCCTTATGCAAAATCTCACCATCAGTACATTTGCTCCAATATTATTAACAACTTTGAACTCTCCATATGTAACACATGTCTTTTAGCTATAAATGCTAAGTAATCTTTAACGAAGAGCTGCATATTTACTCTGACTGTATTTTATTTTTGCTCTGGAGAGAGGCTGTAGAGATTCTAAAATTAATTTGTATCTGTTTTGAGAATCAATGAGAGTAAATGAACTGAAATTAAACCCAGACAAGACAGAAATACTGCTGGGCAAGAGAGACAGAAGGAGATAGAATGTCCACTTGTTCTGGATAAGGTTGCACTCTCCCAAAATATCAGGTTCACAAAGATGGGCTAAATTCTGAACTTGGCCTTGCTCTTGGATGCTCAAATGGCAGCTGTGGCCAGAAGCAGTTTTGGCCAGCTTAGAATGGCATTCCTAGTACAGGCAGATGCTGTCACACGATCATAAAAGGCTAGCTAGAGCTGTAAGGGGCCACGGGGTTCCCTGCCAAAACAAGAAATTTCTAGCTGAAGCATTTTCCAGTGACACATGCCTGCCTTACAATACGGACAGGGCTAGTGTGGTACATTCTTTGCCAGGCTATCCTTGAAAGTCAAGCCAAAAAGAAAAAGAGCTCTGCAATGAAAATTCTATCCAGAACAATGTTTCTGAATCAGGTGACACTTCCAATGTGTTAACTGCACTAGCTTCTAGTGCCTTTCTGGGTATCTAGTTGTCACTTTTAAAGTCCACATGGCTTCATTTTGTTTTAAATGGCAATAAAATTATTAACTGTTTTGTTCCTAGTGCTTGTCTGTGGAGATTTTTTAGTCATCCAGGTTCGGTTATCCCAGAGCTGAGTAGTGGAAACTGGACTTATTTTCTCGTGCGGATTCAGACCTGCGTCTGAACACCACTTAGTCTGTGAAGATTGTCATTCATCCAGGTGAGGCCTCACAACAACTTTCCTCAGACTGACAAAGCCACTTGAATAAGTAGTGAAACATTTGAATCTCACCAGAAAAGAAGTCCAGTTGCCATGACTCGACTTCTTGAACACCACTTATTTCATGTACAGAGGGGACTTTTACAGACAGAATGAAGCATGGTTGTGCCATGAGTTCCCCAGTGTCAGCTTTTGCTGCCAAGTTATACACAAAATAAGTGGAGAAAACAACACTCAGTACCTTCCCAGGGGCAACTCTGACCCACCATTGCAAGTGTGTGGATGACACCTGCGTAAAAATCAAGACCTCAGGAAGTACAGGCCTTTACAGAGCACATAAACACAGTGGACCCAAATATCACGTTCACCAGGAAAGACACCAAAGACGGCTGGCTTTCCTGGACTGCACATTTATTTATTTATTTATTTATTTATTTATTTATTTATTTATTTATTTATT
>JAHTLZ010003468.1:3243468-3258860 GCA_023846285.1 Phrynocephalus versicolor | reverse complement strand
AAAAAAAAATTAAACAGAAATAAGGTCACCATATGCCTCCTTGAAAAGCAAAGTTTTTAATGCCTTTTTGAAAGGGGGCAGGGACTGTGCAAGGCGCAGCTCACTCGGAAGATGGTTCCATAGGGAGGGGCCAACAACCGAGAAGGCGCGGCTGCGAGTTACCGACTTCCGCGCCTCCCTAGGAGTGGCCACCCTGAGTGAGAGCGCCCGCGACAATCGAGTAGGTCTGGCCTCGGTTGATCTCTGGGAGATACGCTCCGCCAGGTATTCCAGTCCCAAGCCGTGGAGGGTTTTGAAAACCAAAACCAAGACCTTGAACCTTATCCGGAGAGCAACAGACAACCAATGCAGGCGTGCCAGAACTGGGGTGATATGATCGTATTTGCGGGCACCCACCACCAGTCTGGCCGCCGCATTTTGTACCCGCTGGAGTCTCCAGACGAGGGTCAAGGGCAACCCCACGTAGAGTGTGTTGCAGTAGTCGATCCTCGAAATCACGAGGGCCTGCACAACTGTTCTCAGGGAGAACAGACAATAAACATGTCTGCATATCTATCATTATGGTTGGCAAAATTTTAAAACATTCATTTGTATGGTTATTTATGATAATTCATATATTCATTTCTTTTATGTACATTTCACTTGCCTCCCAAGAAAGAGACTAAAGACAGATTACACATGATTTAAAAGACAAATCCAAATAAAATATCAGAAATTTGGTATTAGCTATATAACATTTTATATTAACTGTATAAAATTTCTAAAACAACTGAATTAAAAATTTAAAAACCTAAAAAACTGAATGCCCTCTGTTAGAACTCCTTGTTGATTCCCTTGCTTTGTTTTTTCATATATACAGAGGCTTCTAAGGCTTTAGGTGAAAGCCAGTTGTCAGTCGCTCTCAGGAACTGCAATAGCAAGAACAAAACTTCCGTAACTGCTTCAGAACATGGGGAAAGAGTAGTTGTTTGCTTAAATTGAGATCACCTGCCTAGGAAGCCAATATCCGTGACTAGCTCAGTTTCTCTGTTTCCTTTCTCCAGATCACCTTTTAAGGACTTGTCTTTCAACATAATCTCTTACCGTTAATAAGCCAAAATAAACAGCTATCCGATCAACTGGTTGATATTATAGGTCAACAAGGGGCCTGGCTTACAAAATAAATCAGAGGAAGCAATGAAAAAGGAATTAAAATGGCAGCTGATGAGAAACAGACACAGCTTATTTGGACATCTGAGCAAACCTTGCTTACAGCTCCCTCTTCTAATATTAAAAGTGGCTTTTTTGAGACACGTCTGTGAAGATTCTCAGTCATCCAGGTGCGTTTATCTGGGAGTTGAGTCATGGCTACTGGACTTCTTTTTTGAGAGATAGAAACGTTTCGCTGTTCATCCAAACAGCTTCATCGGTCTGAGTATAGCTAGTGCAAGAGACCTTCTTATAGTCAGCTTGACCTCTTGTCCCCTGGTCTGATTGGCTCATAAGATGAACAAAGCCTTAATGGGCTCGTTAGGGAGACATTAGTGTCCATGGCCTTAAGGTAAACAATGGCCTAAGGTGCTGAAACCCATCAAGAATGGGTCGTTAGCTGTGACCTGGTGGTGAAGGCTCCTTGATTTGCCTGGGTACTGTGGAAAGTACAGCCTGATAAGTAGCAGACAGACTATGCCGGAGGCCACCACCTCTGTTGAGGGAGGGATTTTCAATGCTAACATGAATGGCTTCCCTTACTCCTCTCTCAAACCACAGACAACGTAGCAGTTCAGATAAGCTTTCCCCAACCTTTAGACCTCCAGCACAGTGTGTTGGTCTACCCTTCCAATCATCCACAGCCAACATCCATATCTATGGATATGGAGGTGGCAGATTATGCAAGGGAAGTTTAACTTCATTAACTGTCTTATAAATACTGTACTAGAACACTGAAAATTAGCAACATAACCCTTTTAAAACAACATGTTTCCATGTAGATATTAAGCTGGAAGAGGAAGAGAAACATATGGGCAAAGGGAGAAAAAGAGGGGCGCAATGGAAAACCCCAACCTCGACTGGATCTGTTATAAATTTCTCAGATTGGCCACACCACTCGTCATGACACCATCATTTGATGGTTTTCCAGCTACTGCATATTTTCCTCCATTTAAAACATTTAGAAATCCCCTAAGGTTTTTTACTGAATAAGATCTTTAAACTAAAATATACAGCAATATGTGCTGCCTCAGATAACTAATGTTCCCTATGGGCTGTCTCCGATAACAAATTTTCCATCATGCCTTGCAAAAAATAGTGTAACCAGGATGCATTGCACTCCCTGTAGTTTGTGGAAGGGTTGAGTTAGAGCATTTTTTCATGTGTTTTGGCACCATACTGGATATTTTTTGCTGAGGCATTTGGACCTTTCAAACTTGAAAAGCTAGGGAGCTAAATTTAATCTTTGCACTGCTTTTCTTTGCATTTTTGGCAGGAACAGGCTAGGGTAATCTTGCTGCTTTCTTCTGTCCATGTTTGCAATCTTTTCCATTGCTCTGTCAGCAAGAACAGGCTGGACTTATCTTGCTGCTTATGTTTGTCTGTTTGCATTTTCCCCATTGCATTTTTGGTGAGAACAGGCTGGGGTAGTCTTGCTGCTTTCTTTTTTCCATGTTTGCAATCTTTTCCATTGCTCTGCAGGCAAGAGCGGGCTGGGTTTCTCTTGCTGCTTGTATTTGTCTCTGTTTGCATTTTCCCCATTGCATTTTTGGCAGGAACAGACTGGGGTAGTCTTGCTGCTTTCGTTTCTCTATGCTTGCACTGCACTCTAGGGCAGAGTTTGGGTGTGTGGGTGTTCCAGCACTACATACATTTAAAGTGCACTTTATAAAGTGGTCCGGGGGAAAAAACCAGCTTTTTGCCTTTTCCGGACCTCTGGAATTGATTAATCGATTTCCCATTCACTTATAATGAATTGCCTTGGAGAACAAATTAAATTTGTTATCAGAGGTACCACTGTACTTAGCTCTCTCTCTCTCCTCTCTCTCTCTCTCTCTCTCTCCCTGCCCTCTGGCATGTGGTTACCACTTAGTTTTCATATAGAAGAGCCTTCATTTTGTTCTACCACATGCAAAACAGATTTCAGGTTTCACCATGATAGGTTGGTAACTGTTAGAGATGGACACAAACCTTGGTTCACAGGTTCATGCCCGCTTGAACATGCAGTACCACATGTGCCACTCATTCCCTTACTCTCCCTTCCCTGGATGCATCCCCCATTGACAAGCTGGCACGCACTCCTCTCCTCCTCCTCTTTGGCTATTTGACCAGTCTCTGGTAAGGGCATAGGTTTCCCTGCCCTGCCTCCTTCTCAGACAGGGAAGGCAAACCTGCGCTCCTTCCAGGGATTCGTTGAATAGCTGAAAAGAAGGAGTGGAACATGCTCTTGCTGGTGAGTGGGTCACACGACAGGCAAGTGGGGCAAGGAAACAAAAGGTACCTATGGGGCCACATGGATGAACCACACAAACCTTCTAGCCAAGGTTCACACCCATCTCTACCTGGAATACTTGGGCAATTGCTACAGCTCCAGTCTTCTGGCAAGACTCACTGCTGATGCCCACCCTGGTCTCTCAGATTTTTCTCAAGTAACAGCTTGCTCTGATCCAGGCTCTCTCAAGCCCAGAGCTGGACTTGGCAATGGTCATTGGGGCTATAAACAAAACAGCATTTACCATCAAGTCCCACACCCCCACCGCAGTTGCCATTGGAAAATATAAAAGAACAAGAAGGGAACGCAACAGCTTACACTTTATTATATCTGGAAACTGTGCATATGTACAGTGGTGACGAGAAGGAAAGAAAGGACAATAAGAAAAGGCTTCAGTAAAGAAAATAGGATTTGGATTATGTACCAGGCAGAGTTCTCTGGCCACAAGAATATACTTAGGCAGTGGTCCAAGTTCTGTTTTGAAAATGAATTTGGAAAGGCTGTAATATAATGGGTGCTATTCAAGGACAAGAAATCTGTTGAGATTTTTTGCAGCATCAGAATACTATCCTAAGGATCACACAAAAAGCATCAAAGAGAGTTGGAAACAGAATCCAGATTTCCCTCGACAGTGTTTTAACTAGAATGCCAATCTCTTTTCTCAACTGCTTTCTTTGCAAAAGGCAGTGCTTTGAAGAGAATCCCAATTAATGGGGTGGAATCTTTATGTTCTTGGCCAGAAAAGGACTAGCATCTTCACTGTTTCCCTCCAAATAATCTTCCTTTGCTGTTTCTCCAAGACCTAAAACAACAATTTTTTTTCCCAATAAAGTAGACGTTCCTGCTTAGTGTCATCCTACTATCAGCAAATCATTACAGAAGAATGATTGCATTACTATCTGGGGATTGAGCTAAGTAAAAGGTCATGCCTTCAGCATCAGAAGGTCAAGCCTTCGAGCCAAATAGTAGCTATTGCAGTAGGTGGCACAGACACTCTCCTCTGCAATACTAGTTTGGATTCTGCAAAGAAAGGAAAGAGGAGAATCCCCTAGGAAAAAGGAGAATCCCACCTTACCTCTCTGCCCATGGGGACTGCACTATGTAACGTGATGAGTAAACAGCAGCTTTCACCCACCCCCCACTACAAGAAGTATCTGTCCAGAGTGGTCCTTGACTTCTTTCCACATAACTCAGTCAAAACCACTCTCTGAGATAAGGGGAAATCAACACGTACAGTACACTGTGGGATGATGGTACAGGAGTGTGGTAAAGTCAGCTTCTGTTCTTGTTGAAACATCAATTTAAATTAAATGCAGATGAACTGCCCACTTCATCTACACACCGTGAGTATTGTGTTCTGGTGCAGAGGTTCTGAAGCACTCATCAGAGAGGTCATTGATTCAGGTGGTCTGTAGAGGAAGGGTTAAGGGTTAAGAATATCCTTTAGCTCTCTCCACTTTCTTCTTCTTCTTCTTCTTCTTCTTCTTCTTCTTCTTCTTCTTCTTCTTCTTCTTCTTCTTCTTCTTTTGTTTTGTTTTGTTTTGTTGATTCCAATAAAAGAGATCACAGTCATCATTTTGATCTGGGCCAGATTGTCAGCAGCTAGAGGTCCTGGCCAAGGTCCCACCAATTTCATAATGTAGCACTCATGCAGTCTAATTTGCCCAAAAACATAAAATTCAAACGGGGGGCTTCTCCACGACCCTGTCTTGGGTGTAGGGTTTTTTAAAAAGAGCTTGTTTTGATGATAATGCAGGAACTGAAGTTAAAGAAGTTGTCAAAACATATGTGCTTCTATGGGGGGGGGTGAGAGAAAAGTTTTAAATAATTTGCTGAACTGCCCTCAAATTTCAAGGAATCTGTGAGAAAAGACATTTGTGACCTATTATCTAGTACATTGTTTGGATACAGTAAAAGAATATTAGACTGCCTTAATATTCAAGAAATCACATGAAGTTTGCTTCAACTCAGGTACACAGCATGATTAAACAAATATTTTCTTTTTACTGCTCAAGCCAATTATCATGTCCAGCAGAAAAGAAAGCCAAAAATGCCTTATACTTCAGTAAAAACTACTTGTGTATGCACTATGCAGCAATGAATTTTAAAATATCAAACTGTGTGCAGTAACACTGTCTCATGGTTTTAGAGTCTGCTCTTTGGTTTGTTCTAAGCTTCCTTACATTTAAGCTTAATTTGAACCTCCATGGACTATAAATGATGAAAACAATTTTGCCTGGTCTTAATTAAATTATTTGGGCAGTGCCTTACTTTACTACCATTTGGGGCACCTACATTTATTTTGCATGCACTGTTTCTTTGCTGGTAGTGCTACCATCCCTTAAAAGCATATCCACAAGAATATTTAAGTTAGACATGATGGTGGGATGTTGGTGTAGTTATAAAGCTAAATTTGCTTCCATCCCACAGGAAGAGGGGGTCAGAGTTCATTAATAAAAGAATGAGAAGCAGAAAAACCTCTCTACTGCAACCTCTGGTACAGACAAGTTATCGGCTCAACTGATAAACCTATCCAGAGCTGTAACTCCCTAAGTCCACAGCTACCTGTCAGGACTGGGGCTACATGACTCAGCAAATGTGGAGCTTTTTTGCAGAGTCAGGGCCCCACTCAGGCTGAGGCAATCAGGGAGTACAGCTGGTGGGTTAGCATCCAACACTCCCTGTTCTTTGCCTTGGCCATGTGAGACTTCTGGACTCCTGAAGCTTCAGCCTGGTTACCTTGAACTTTCCTGGAACTGTGTTGCTCTGTAAGTTTTCCTGTTTGGCACCCCCCCTCCATGTTGGACTGTTTTTGTGTGGATCTTGAACCTGGACTGGTTGACCACGCTCTGTCTCAACCCCATCTGGCTTCTGGGAACACACTGGTCCTGGCCTCCTTGCTGATATCCTAGCTGCCGCTCATGCCCCAACCATTACACTACCCCTATGACCAGCACAGATTTCTCCCTGCTGCTATAGACTCTGCTTTTGCATACCACTCACCAATCAAAATGAAAGAAAAACTGGCCACCTACCACTGGATATGTTGAGGATTGTATGCTGTTACTCTTCACATTGGTTGGAGCAAAGCAGAACTGGGACCCTGCTTTTAGCTGCATTGGAAAATGGATTCACTCTCCAGGCAGGCTGCATTCATTTGACACAAAGCACCTTGAAACGTCTTGAGACTTTAATATAGGAACACTATGGACTGAAAGCAACCTGTCTTTTTACAATTACTATCACACACCTATATATGCACTTCCTTTTTCAGTGCAATTATAAATCAATAAAAATATATTGACTGAAATCCAGTGGTAAGTTACAAGCAGGGTAGGCGTGTTGAATCAATGGAATGTACAGAGGAATTGACTCACCAAATCCTCAGTAATATATAAATATATAAATAATTGCATTTCAGTCATTGATCCACCTATGATCCTATCTAGTTCGGCCTTCTGACTCCGGTACTCTTCCCTCCAAGGAAACCAACCTTATAAAGCTTTCCAACTATTCAGGTTAAAAAGCACTGAACAATATTTATCTGGCCACTGGTCTGCCTGATCTCGCCCCAAAAGCATTCACCCCCTTTTCACCAGGAACTACAATCCCACCCTGGAACGGAATCATTTGCTGTTTTGGCTACCAATGGTTAAAGCTGCTTCCCCCACCCCAGAAGAGAGAGAAAACTTTGTGCTGTTCTTCTGTGGCATTTTCTTGTTCAGCTTCCAACCAACAGGGAGCTAATTTCCTTTGCTGAAAAGAAACAGGCATGTTGGAAGAGAACACAAGGGACTTGTCCCAATGGATGCTGTTTCCAGTACATATGGCAGATGCTCGGGGAAAAAGGGGACAGCCAACTCAGCCGCAGTGCTAAAGAGAAAATTGCACAAACATAAAGCATAAACATGAATTTCCTCATCAAACGTCGTCGTTAATTGGTGCAAAGCAGTCTTTGCAATAAAATAGGCAGGATCAGCACCTCCACCACCAGTCGAACAAATCACTGCAGCTCCCATCCTACACCATGTTAGGCTGCTTAAATCACATGGTGTTCAATGGGACCAAAGCAGCTTAACTGAATTACCACTTCCTGGTCCACAAAAGGAGTTTGTGCAAAGCTCTTTGAAAGTCCAAGTACCCTGACTGATGTCTTAATATCTTGTGAACAAAACAACAACCCACCATCACGCCATGGATCATAGAAAGACTTCTCACTGACAACAACGTAGTTATACAGTTTTAGCAAGCTTGTGATACCAGGGCTGAATCATGATTATTGAATGAAAATATTTAGCTCACACTGAGTTCCGTGACTAACACCAGAAACTGAAAGGTATCGTAGAACTGTCATATGGGTGATGACCTTTGTATAAATGGGGCTGTGGCACATCACTGCCGATAAATGGCAACACCTGTTTTTTTATGCATCAAGTTTACACGGAACTCAGCACATGCTGAAAACAACCACACAGCATCCTCAATACACACCTGAAGGGCTGGAGCACTGTTGGAACAAGATTCTCTCACCGTTTCCTAAATTCTGAATCTGGCACTGGCAACAGTTACACGCCAAGGTGATCCTCTCAATTTAGCCACCCGTGCATAAAATTCAAGGAGGATTCATAACAACACAAACATGCCTCAAATAACAATAGAAAATTCAAGTGTGCTGGTTTCACAAAGAGTGGGCATATTTTCCATGAGGAAGTATTGCATCCAATGAAACAAACCTACCTTTAAAGGAAAATTAAATTTGATTAAAGAAAATCTCAAAAGCAAAACTGAAGTATAGCAGTAAGCATGTATTTAAGATACACACATGACACCTTATGTCATATATCTGCAGAAACATCCCCTACTCTAACTTCTAATTACAGTGGTACCTTGTATAAAGGAATTAATTTGTTCCAAATGAAATTATGTTAAGCAAAATTTCCTTCATACAAATTTCCCATAGGAATGCATTGAAAACAGAGTAATCCCTAATCACGACCATTTTTATGTTGTACAGATTTGCCCCATAGACGATTCTGTTAAGCAATTTTTCCCTATCTCCAGAATTTTTCCTGTTGTACAGATTTTATGTTATACAAACCGTTTGTTATATGGGGGTCCACTGTAATACTGGCCTGGAACAAGTAGAAAGGTGATACAAAGGTTTTAAGAACAAATACCATATATACTCGAGTATAAGTTGACCCAAGTATAAGTCAGGGCCCCTAATTTAACCCCCCAAAACTGGGAAAATTTATTGACTCAAGTATAAGTCTAGGGTGGGAAAGGCAGCAGGGCCTGGCAACTCCTCCTTTGTGATCTGGGGGGGAGGGGCGTGTGTGATGTTTAAAATGACTTTTAGCCACCGAGGCAAGTGCTTGGGTTTGGTGGCTAAAAGTCATTTTAAACACTGTATGCCGCTTCCCTGCAACATGGTATAAGCCGAGGGCCCCTTTTTTCAGCCCAAAATTAGGGCTGAAAAACTAGGCTTATAGTCGAGTATATACAATATGTTAACATATGCATTTGATCTCATCCACCATTTCAAAGACTGCTTCAAAATTTATGAAAGATGACAGAGGCCTGTTGAAAATGGCTGAAAAAGTAATTTGTTATCAGTATACCTAGGGACTTAGGGACCTCCTACAAACAAAATGTAGAATGACTACTGAATGGAGTATGCAAAAGAATGAAGATATTCTTCCCGATGTCAGTCCTGAGGTCTTTTTCAGAATACTAGTAAGAAACCCCAATGTTCTGCAAATACTGTTTAAATTCAAGCCATCAGTGTCTCCTTTAAAATGCTTAAGTGACTTAGAAGAAATGGAAAGGATGGTGTGGCATGGGCAAACCACAATATCTGGGGGAAAGTAGAATATTTATCTGATAAGGTATCTGTCACCTTATCTGTCTCCTAAAAAAATCTATACGTGGGACAAGCAGCAACAGTCAGAACTGGATATGGAACAACTGACTGGTTTAAAATTGGGGAAGGAATACAACAAGGCTGAATACTGTCACCTTGACTATTTAACTTATATGCAGAGCACATCATGGGAAAGGCAGGACTGGATGAATCACAAGCTGGAATTAAAACTGCCGGGAGAAATATCAACAACCTCAGATACGCATCACCTCCCGGCAAACAGAAGGGGAAGAAATTGAGTCAATGACAGAGTTTATTTTCTTGGGGTCCTTGGTCACTGCAGATGGTGACTACAGCAATTAAATTAAAAGACGCCTGCTTTTTGGGAGGAAAGCAATGGCAAACCTAGGCAGCATCTTAAAAAGCGGAGACTTCACTTTGCTGACAAAGATCCAGATAGTCAAAGCTATGGTTTTTCCAGTAGTGATGTATGGAAGTGAGCGCTGGACTATAAAGAACGCTGATCGCCGCAGAATTGACATTTCTTAGCTGTAGTGCTGGAGGAGACTCTTGAGAGTCCTCTGGACTGCAAGGCAATCAAGCCTTTCCATCCTGAAATAAATCAACCCTGAATGTTCACTGGAAGGACAGATTTTGAAGCTGAGGCTCCAGTACTCTGGCCATCTCATGAGGAGAGAGGAGTCCTTGGAAAAGTCCCTGGTGTTGGGAAAGAAAGAAGGCAAAAGGAAAAGGGGACAGCAGAGAATGAGATGGTTCGATAGTGTCATCAATTCAACCAACATGGATTTGACCAAACTCCGAGAGGCAGTGGAAGACAGAAGGGCCTGGCGTACTCTGGTCCATGGGGTCACGAAGAGTCGGGCACAACTGAACGACTGAACAACAACAAAATAATATTTTACATTATTCTACTGCCTTTAGATCAAGGGTGGGCAAAGTGCAGAGGACTGGCGTTTCCATTAGCCCTCGCCCAGCACAGCCAGTTGTGAGGAGTTGTGAGTGAACTGTGCCTAGCACAGTCCCTGCCCGCCTTTAAAAAGCACTCAAAACCTTGCTTTTTAGAGAGGCATTTGGCGACCTTTAATTTTTTTTTAATCCCACCCTGACGCCTCTTGCTGAGGGAATCGCCTCTATTCTGTTTTGTACTGTTGATTCGTTTTGCACTGTTGATTTTAACCTTGTTGTAAACCACCCAGAGTTCCTGTTGGAAAATGGGTGGTATAGAAATAAAACAAATAAATAATAAATAAATAATCCCCAACAATCCCTGCAGGGCTCCACTGTGTTCACATCTGCTTCAAAGGTCCACACAATCAAGCTCAAGCTCAAAGAGTAGGTGTGACACAATTTACAGGAATGTGTTTACCTGGTGACAGGAGCTAACATTAGGAGGGAGAATCTCTGTCAAACTTGGGCTATGCTCAGAAAGAGATTTCCTAGCACTATTCTGTGATAAGATGGCTGGCAGCCTGTAGAAGGAGATGTTAGGGGCTTTGCCACCCTGGAGCTGTGGGGGCCAGCTCATGCGGGTCTCAACATGTTATAGGCTGACCCACAGAAAAAGGCAGGAGCATCTGTACTCAAGAAGGAAGAGGGAGGAGACATGGGAACACCTGGGGCAGATAGGGCTATAAAGGTTGGGGGTGGGGTAAGGATTGGAAGGGGAGAGCAACAGAGAGGAAAGTGCAGAGGGGGAATTAATTGACAACCAAGAACCTGCAGAACACCCCTTTATCCTGGTCATGCCCTCCTCCTTTCTTTAACTGCTTAGCAGCCTAGCTCCACCTCTAGCAACTAAGGTGGGGAAGCACCAGCTCTGGTGGGGATGTGGCTTCTTGGACCAGCCTGCAGCCGAGGAATCAAAGCCCCAAGGACCAAACACCAAAGCCAGGTGGGCCCACGCTGATCCAACGTGGTCACTGGCAGAGGCCGTGACAATTTGAGCCACCCGAGGCAGTTAGAGCAGGATCTGCAGGGGCAGAAGAGCCAAGAACCAAGTTGCAGGGGCCAGGCAACTGGCCCAGTTTAAAGTAAGCCCAGGTAGGACTGTACTTTGACGGGGAAAAGACGGGGAACTCCAAGGAAGGGCAAGAGAATAAAGGAAGCTAACTTGCCAGCACTAGAAGGATTGGGGTGTCTCTTCTGGAACCTGGGCTCAAGGCCAGAGAGCCTATGTATATAGTTGAAAGAAAGACTGTTTAGTTTCTGCTGTGTCCGGATGACCACCCCAAGGAGGCTCTTTGACCTCTCCCTTGCCTGAAAGAGGGCATAGAAGTACACACAGTCTACTGAGGAAGAATCACTGGGTACTTATCTTGTCTCTCTCCCCCATCCCACCCCAACCTGGAAGTATTTTTTTGTGTATGTGGAAAGAAAAACAATTAAATATGTGATGAGGAAACAGGATAGGGCTCTAGGCAGAAGACGATGGAATTGTTTCAATCAGATAAATTACAAGATCCAAACCTTAGCGGTTGCAAAAAAGAACAAACAATACACCAACAAAAAGCCTTGTGGCATTTGGAAAAGACTATGCTAGGTTTGATTTGGCATAACCTTTCTTGCATGAATGCCCAGTTCTACAGATCCATCTGAAGAAGCAGATGACAGTCCTGGAAACCTTATGCCACTAGACTCCTTGTTTTTGCTGGTTAATACTAACACGGCTATTCACCTGGTAGCACAGCAAGTAAGGTCATTATTCTTTCAAATGGAAGTACAGTGATACCTTGTATAAAGGAATTAATTCGTTCCAAATGCAATTATGTTAAGCAAATTTTCCTTTATACACATTTCCCATAGGGATGCACTGAAAACGGAGTAATCCCTAATCACAACCATTTTTATGTTGTACGGATTCGCCCCTGTTACGCAAATTTCCCCTGTCTCTGGATGTTTTTATGTTGTACAGATTTTATGTTATACAAACTGTTTGTTATACGAGGGTCCACTGTACAGTATCTTCTTATCAAACAGCTATCACACACTACTGAAAGGAAAAGACAAGACAGCAGGAAGATATACTACCTCTGTAAAGTACTTAAGGAGCAACGTGAAATGGGCTGTTAAAAATAATAATTGAAATTGAAGATGAAACAGAGCTGTTGTGCAGTTCGGCAATTATATATTGCTGTCTGTGCCCATTATGTACCTAAGGAGGGCAATTCTCTTTAACAACATGGAAATCTTTTTCCTGCATATTCATACTATTTCTGATAAATGACTGGAAGGTTAGTTTCTGATTTAGTCAAGCCGAAGTCAACTAAAGACTGAATTTTCCAATTTTGACATAAAAGAGTCTCAGGATACTAAATCTATTGTCAAACAGCCAAGACCCTAGCCCTGACTAAACATTTGCTGTAGCTAAAATATTCTCAAGGTTCTTAGAAGATATTCTTTCAGAGAAATCAAAATCTTTACTGAAGTCATTCACAGATAAAGGAGTGGATCTCAATTATTTCAATTCTTTAGCCGCTAATCACTTTTAGCACAAATCACTGTTTACGGGACAAATTATCACAAGGTGTGAAATATAACTTGACTCTATAAACCATCATATTTTTCTTCAAATCCTATATGAACATGGCTACTGCTTTGAAACATTTCAAACAATTCTTGATAAAAGGAGTCCTCTGCTACTTTTCCTAGTAAACATAGGGAGATTATGAATCAACAGAGACCATTGTTAGGACTTATTGCTCAAAAATATGGATTTGTGTATTATCTGATAATTCTTGTTCTTTGAGTAAATTGCATTTGGAAAAAACACACATATTTTTAATAAACAATTAAGTACTAGATTCTTGATTCCAAATTAGGATATAAACTGTTTCTAGAAACATGTGAAATGTAATTATTTTTCTCTACAATGTAATGTTTTATTAAAGACAATTATGCATTATCTGAATCACCAGGAATTTTTCTCTGTGTGCTAACTGGATAGCCGGAAGGACCTCAAACTGCGTGAATGTACCACTGCCTTTGTTTGTGCTACCAATGGGAAGTACATTCAACAGAAATAGGAAGTTTAAGATTTGGCTCACATCACATTCAGACTACCTTTATTTAATCAGTTTTAGGATGTCTGTGCCTTTCTGCAAGATGGCACAGCTAAGAAGGACATGAAGACCACAGAGCTCACCGTATCTACTGGCAAGCAGACGGGACAGGCTCTGCTGAAAGTGAATGGCTTGGACATGTGGTCAAGATTCACCAAAGAGCCCATACCCTGATTTTCCAACCGATGCGGGGGGGGGGGGGCTGATGTTCTCAATGGAACATTCAAAGCAGAAATGGATCTTTAACAGACTTTGAGAACAGAAAACACTTCACTATCTCTTCAGATCGGAAGGCATCAGCACAGAATCAAGAAGCAAAGGAGGTCATCCTAAGTGTGTGTTATGCAATGAACGGCTTATGTGCATGGTTTTTTTTACCTAGGAGGCACAGCAGTGTTGGATATGTCAAGCCATCCATTTGAGATTTCTATGAAATGCCAATTCATTTGAGTTCATGGCCCCGATATGCTACGCTGCTGTTATGTGCTACCAAGTTGACCCCAACTACTGGCAACCCCATGGATTAATGACTAAAGGTACTAATCTCATTAATCAGCTACTTGTAAACTGAAGACCACAGCTTCTTTTATTAAATGAATTCATATCATGTTAGGTTCTTTTCTTTTTCGCCAATCTTCCACTTCTACTGTTTTTCAGTGGCACAAATCCTTACATCTCATTACACTGGCACAGAACAAACAATGTAATGGAGGCAAATTACCCAAGTTAAGAAATCTCTGTCGTATTCTGAGTTTTGTGTCTGAACATGCAGCTTATGTCTACAGTGATTTCTTACCTTGCCTCCAAAACTTATGCTCTTTGCATAGCTACACAAGACAGTTCTGGCCAAAGAGCCTTCTCGTTAATGTCTCCAAAGCATGCTAACCATTTACACTTCCACTGAGAGTTTAGACTTGATTCAGTGTAGAACCCACTTAATATTCCTTCTTGGATGTCCATTAATTCATAAAATTCTCCTCAAATACATTTTGAATAAATTGATTCCTCCCCCCCCCCCCCCGTAGTCAGCGTTCTTCACAGTCCGACATTCAGATCTATAGGTAATTGGGAATGTGATGGTGATGGATGATCTTGAGCCTTGGTCCCATGTAACATATCCTTACACTTATGGATCTTCTAGCTATGCTATGCTACTACATTTATCCTAATAAATCTTTTTGACAATTTATCATGGTTCTGCAAAGGATATGTTGTATTTTTGCGTTGGTCTAAGAGCACAGTCAACTTATGACAACTCTCCTAAAACTAATTTTCTTCTAGTGTAATTCTTACCAATCTGATTTGCTTCACAAGGTAGTCTATCAAGATTATATCACTCATATTGCAGTTAAACATTTTGTGATATACATCTTTTTAATTTGCAAAGTATTTGAAAAACAATACTTTCGTTGTTACTATTTCTTCGTATAAGTATAAACAACACAGGGCAGGAGTCATTTCAGGTTTTTTGCCCTGTTCATTTTTAAACTTATAAATATCACTATATATAAAGTAATGGAGTTAATGATTATGGAATTGGTATAATGATTTGATAAACTGTTTTTTCAAGATCTGTTTCCAAGAACTACATTTTTAATATTCTGAAAAGTATCTTTCTTTTCTTTTATTGGCTGGTTCAAATAGGATCCTTCTTATTTCTTTACATTTTAATGCAGTAATCTCCAGTCCTATCCAAGCTGACTCCTACTGACTATTTATCATCTGCAGCAACTGTTTAAGTTGCCAAGATTTACTGTAATTTTGGAGTCTGGTATTCCCAAACCTCTTGCTTCAGTATGACCATATAGTGATCAAGAACTCTGTCTTGGCTTTCAAGGAAGCCTCTGTCATTTCCTGAAACAGTTAACTAAAAAGGCTACAGGAAGGGGGGGAATTAAAGCTTTATCTATCTATCTATCTATCTATCTATCTATCTATCTATCTATCTATCTATCTATCTATCTATCTATCTATCTATCTATCTATCTAT
>JAHTLZ010003468.1:3222351-3243458 GCA_023846285.1 Phrynocephalus versicolor | reverse complement strand
TATCTATCTATCTATCTATCTATCTATCTATCTATCTATCTATCTATATTTGCAAAGGGATTGTTTTTATTACCACAACCTTCCCAAAGTAGGACATTTTCATATTTGAGCATTCTTTTGTTGCAAATGCCTTTATAAATATTTGTAATGCTATCTGATGAGATGTGTTGACTAAAATTATGGCCTTGCTATTTACTGGGATACCTATTTGTGCTACATTTCTTTCTGCATATTTTTGGCAATTTTTAAGTATTCCAGATTCCCCCCCCCCCCCAAAAACTGACTTTCCCAAATGTTGGAATAAATATACAGTACTGGAATTAGATAGAATTGGGACTATGCTATCTGCAAACAAACTTGAAATCATTTTTCTAATCATTTCTTATGATAGCTCATTTAAGTTCACTGCATACAATACAGTGTTTTCTAGCAGATCAATGGAGAGATGAAGATGAAGAAAATTAAATGTCCAACATTTAAAGGAATTTCTCTACTATAATCTATTTTTATTTATTTATTTATTTATTTATTTATTTATTTATTTATTTAGTAAATTAAATCAGGGAAGAGGGAAGGAATAGAGGGAAGGGGAAGAAGATGTGAAGGAGAGGAAAAAATCAGGAAAAGGGGAGGAGGGGTGAAGAGTACAATCATAGTCTTTGTTATATCTCTACTTAAGTGTATTTCTTATATAGTATATAAGCCCATTCAACTGCTTATTGCTCCTTTAACTTTTCCAACAATATGTCCATTTCTGCAGCTTCCAGACGTTTTCATATCAATTATTCTTGTTTCTTCTGTCTTCTTCTAGTACAGCGCATACAAAATTCTAGCTGCATTTATTACATGAACCAGTACGTCTTATTTTCATATCTACTATCTCTGGCATAATCTTTACTACAAAAAGAAATGGTTTAAATTTTTTTTTGTAAATGTACCATTCTCCAGTATGTTCTTGCTTCTTTACATGACCACCACATATGGTAAAAACTCCCCTCCTGTCTCATATATTTCCAACATTTGTCTGCTACTTTTGTATACATTTTGGCTATTTTGGGGGGCAACAAATGTCATCTATAGAACATCTTATATATTTTTCTTTCAAACTTCCAGATTTAATAATCTGTATATTAACATTCCGCAGAGCATGGTGGCTCAGCGAGCTATAGCACTGAAATGTCATCTGCAAAGTCGGCAGCTCAGCGGTTCGAATCCCAGGTGCCATGCAGCGGAGTGAGCTCCCGCTGTTAACCCCATCTCCTGCCAACCAAGCAGTTCGAAAGCATGTAAATGCAAGTAGATAAATAGGTACTGCTTAGAGTTCGTTTGAAGATAAGCGGGATATAAATGCAAAAAATAAAATAAAATAAATAAATAAATAAATAAATAAATAAAAAGTGGGAAGATAAACAGTGTTCTGTGTGCAGAAATGTGTTCAGCCATGCCGGCCACATGGCCATGGACTTGCACAGCACTGGCTCTTTGGCTTAGAAACAGAGATAAGCACCACCCCTAGAGTCGGACACGACTAGCACACATGTGCGGGGGGAACCTTTACCTTAACATTCCAGTTCTGTGCCTAGTGGTCAATATCAATATTATGCCCTATTATATTTGTGCCTATCCCACACCTGTTTTGTTTCTCCTAATTATCTTGCATTTTCTTATGCTTCACTTCCATGGTTTCCATTGCCTGTGCCTTTGAAGTACTGTTCTCTCCTTCATAGAGAGAGACGGTAATCTCTCACTTCTAGAGAGATTACAGGTGCTCTGCCCTAAAGAGTTGGGTCCTAGGCCTTCATACCAGGCAAGATATTTCATATCTTTCCAGGCAAAACACACCCAGCAACCTCTGCTGTTCTCCATGGAACCTGGTTTCTAGAATGTCTTCCATCTGGTCTCCCTTTTCTGGACATATTCCACCTTGGTGATATTATTCTTAAACTGTGGTATCTAAAACTGAACCCAATATCCTACATATCTGATCAAAGCAGAACATAGTAGCACTATTATTTCCCTTGAGCAGACAAATACTGTACTTTGGTTAATGCAGCCTAGTATTACATTTGGGGTTATTTGGGGGGGGGGGGGAGTTATTTTTCTTTTCTGATGCTACTGTATCATTGATGATTCTTTTTTAGCATGTGATCTACTAAATATTCCAGATCCTTTTCACACACACTACCACTACACTAGTTGTCACTCATCCTACATGGGAGCATTTGATTTTTCCTGCTTAAATGCGGAACTAAACTTTTTTTTACCCCTTGAAACAAACAATGTATTTTGCTTGATCTGGCACCGTTCACATATCTGTCAACATAATGTTGAATTACGCCTGATGCTTATTTGTCTTCTGAAATATTAACTACCGTCCCAATTTGTGTCAATCTGTAGACTCGATGAGCATCCCCTCCACACCATAAATGAGGTTATTCATGCAGAACATATTTCTGTGTTGTGGAAACGTGGCCTCAATAAAATCATTGGGTTTGTAGTCAAAAACCTTGCTGAAAGTAAGCTATACTACATCCAGTGTTCCCTTGATCAGCAAACTTATGACCCCTTAAAAAAAAGAGGTACAGTGGTATTAATTCATCCACTGCTTAATTGTTTGTTCTAGAGCCATTCCTGCTTTTGATGTCTAGATGACCAATTAGTAGTTGTCTGAATCCAGTTCCTTCCCCTTTTTGAAAATGGAGAGCACATTTGTCCATATTTGGTCTTCATCATCCTGACTTGTTCTTCAGGTATCCTCAAGTCTAAGTGCCTTTAGCATTCTTAACCAGGCAGACTTCAACTTATTCAAGTAGCTATGTGTCCCTGCACTTCTTGCTGTTTACCTGGGGCAACACCCTTCCCACTGCTTCCTTAATCTGACTTGCGTTAAATTTAGTACTACTTTTCTTTTTAGGGAAAAAGCCTAAGCAAATGTTCAACAGTTCTACCTTCTCTCCAGTACTCCTTCATCCTTTCATTACACGAAACTTACTACTTCTTTATTCTTTCCTTTGCTTTGAGTGCAGCTGAAAACCCACTTTTTAGAAATTTTAACCTCCCTGGCATGTTTGAGCTCATTGCATACTTTAGCCCTCCTTTAGCCCACCTTTAGGCAAGGTGTTGGAGTGGGTGGTGGCCAGGCAACTCCAGGCACTGCTGGATGAAATGGGTTTTCTGGATCCATTTCAATCGGGTTTCAGGCCCGGTTTTGTACAGAGACTGCCTTGGTCGCCCTGTAAGATTACCTTTGCCGGGAGAGAGACAGGGAGAGTGTGACCCTGTTGATACTCCTGGACTTCTTAGCAGCTTTTGACACCATTGACCATGGTGTCCTTCTGGATAGGCTGGCTGGGTTGGGAGTCGGAGGCACCGCTTTGCGATGGTTCCTCTCCTGACAGACCATGTCCAGTAGGTGATGCTGGGGGCCATTTGCTCGGCCCCATGGTGTTTACATTATGGGGTTCCTCGGGGCTTGATGCTGTCCCCCATGTTGTTTAACATCTACATGGAATCGCTGGGTGAGGTCATCAGGTGATTTGGGCTGAGCAGTCAAAAATATGCTGATGATACTCAGCTCTACCTCTCGCTTTCCACCAATCCAAGTGAGGTGGTTTCTGTGCTAAACTCGTGTCTGGGATGGATAATGGACTGGATGAGGGTTAATAAATTGAAAATCAGAAGTGCTGTTAGTGGGTGCTTCGCTGGACAGATTAGAGGGTCATCTCCCTGTCCTGGATGGGGATGCACTCCCCCTAAGGGACAAGGTCTGCAGCTTGGGGGTGCTCCTGGACCCCAGTCTAACTCTGGAAGCCCAGGTGGATTTGGTGGCCAGGGTTGCCTTTCTTCAGCTGCAGAAATTATACCAGCTGCACCCCTACCTGGATGAGCAGAGCACCATGATAGTTATACACGCACTAGTAATATCCCGTATTGATTACTGCAATGTGCTGTATGTGGGACAGTCTTTGAAGATGGTCTGGCGATTGCAACTCATCCAGAATCAGATTACCAATTGCTGCCCATGTCCAATTCAAAGTGCTTGTGTTAATATATCAAGCCCTAAATGGCTTAGCCTTAGGACCTAGATACCTGAAGGACTGCCTCCTTCCACACAAACCTACCTGACCGTTAAGATCTAGCCAGGGGGCCCTTTTGAAAGAGCCATCCCTCAAGGAGGTGAAAGGGATGGCCTGCAGGTATAGGGCTTTTTCGGCAGCTGCCCCAGGCTATAGAACGCCCTCCCGTTAGATCCACCTGGCACTGACATTGATGACGTGTCTTGATGACGTTAGGACGCCGGGTAAAAACCTTCCTGTTCCAGAGTCCTTGTGGCAATTTTAGTGTATTGTAATTTAATGTATTGCAATTGTACAGTAATACCTCGGATAACGAATGCCCCTAATAATGAATTTTTCGGATAACGAATCATAATTTCCAGGTATAGGGCTCTCTTGGATAACAAATTTTCCCTATGGACTGCCTTAGATAACGAATTTCCAGCATGCATCAATAAAAAAGAATTATCCCGGGCTGCATCGCATCTGTACCTTTAAAATGCAATTTATAAAGAGTTTTGAGCAAAAAAACAGATGTCTGTCTCATTTTCCTAGGCTCTGGAACGGATTAATTGTGTTTCGGATAACAAATCTTTTCAGATAACGAATTGCCTCAGAGAATGAACTAAATTTGTTATCCGAGGTACCACTGTATTTGATTGCATTGTATTTTAATGTTTTTAATTGCTTTTAATTGTCCATTTTCATTTTGAATTTGAAAGCTGCCCAGAGACCTTTGGGTAGTGGGCAGCATATAAGTTGGATGGATGGGTGGATGTATAAATAAATAAATAAATAAACTTTTCTCTACAGATATTAGCTGCTCATTGTATACTAATTATTGATTATCTGCTTCTCCTTCCATTTTCTATATGTACCTTTTAAAAATCTTAGTTCCTCTGATACCCATTATGTAGTCTCCCAAATTTCTTCTAACATATCCCACTTTAATGCCCCTAGGAATTATTTATTTATTTATTTATTTATTTACTTACTTACTTACTTACTTACTTATTTTTACAACTTATATGCTGCCCACTACCCAAAGGTCTCTGGGAGGCTTACAATCAAAGAATTGATGGCAATTTTAGTGTTGTGTTTTTAATGTATCGTATTTATTGTATTTACATGTTTTTATTGTTCTAATTTTATTGTAATTTTGATGTTTTAATTGTCTATTTTGACTGTGAGCCGCCCAGAGACCTTTGGGTAGTGCGTGGCATACAAGCTAAATAAATAAATAAATAAATAAATAAACAGTTAAAATATCAAATATCAATAAATAATTAAAACAATAATAAAAACCTTACACTAAAATCATTACACTAAAATTGCCATCAGAGGACCCACAGTCTATATTGCATCAATTAAAAAACTTCTGGAATGGGAAGATGATTATGTGATTATGACTTCAGTACTTTACCTTTTAAATATTATTTCACTGAGTATTTCCTTACACTCAATGAAATCAACATTTTTAAAGTGAAGAGTGTTTGTTATGCTATTCTGAGCTTTCCATTTTGTCAGTTTAAAAAATCCAAAAAGACTCTGGAAACCTCCTCATATGTTTCCCAGTCCACTATTTCAAACCCATGACTAGTTCTTCCTGTTGAGAAGGATCAGCTTCTTCTGCCTTCCTGAAGATGAGGTTCTCAGCCAAGTAAAGTGAGGCGAGGGAGGAATTGGTTGGGTCTTGCTTTTTTAGCCATGCTGAATTTCCAAAGGATATCAGAGTAGCTGAGAAGTCTTCTATGCATACTGCATATCTCCACTTGAAAGATTAATCTACGAAGGCATCATCCAAATACTGCCTCTCCAGAATTGACTCCAGAATTGTTCTCCACCACTGTTACTTTTCTGTTCATGGATCTTCTCAGAGATGTACAAAACCTCTACACGTAATGCCACTCCTTTACCCTCTTTATTTAATCTATCTTTTTTAAATAATTAAGAAGGAAGAGGTAATAGTCAATGGACTTGATGGATCTTCTCAAACTCTTTATCCTACCCTAGTCTTCACAACAGGAGAGAGCAAACCTCCCAAGACACCCTGTAGGCGTGTAGGTCCATAAACTGCTGCCTCCACCACTTCTGGTGGGAGTCACCCACTACCATCAGTAACCTCCTACTCCTCTAAATGGCAGAAATCCGTCAATCCACAGAAACATCCATGACTCCTGTAGTTTCTGCTGTCCCTGTTCTGGCAGCTCAGAATCACTGTATATGGGGGAGGGCTGATTTTTGAATGCTTGAATCTCTCCATCCCTGTTTGGGCTTAGGAAGCATGGCTGCTTTTGCACCAAAACATAAGAGTCCATGTTCAACTTCTGTAGTATTTGGAACATCCTATTTTTATTTCTTCTGCTTTCCTCTCAAGTTCAGATCAACATTATTTATCTACGGTCATTTATTTTCATGTGCTCACAAGGCAATGGAACACCCTAAGATACTATACTGTCCTAAATGAGAAGTCCTACTACCTATTAGTTTGAGATTAGAGGTAGTGGGATGGGAGCCACTTTCCCATCCCAACAAGGAAGGCTTCAAGCCTCCAACAAGTGGTCACAATTATAGCAGGAAAAGAGTTGTGAATCACAACTTTTGGTCACCATGGAGTTAAAGAAAAATGCAGCCCATCTCAGGTTACCTTCGCAGTCATCCTACGATCATACATGTAAAAGGAACCACTTGTGCCATCTGAAGAGCAATCAGGGGGTCACCTTGGCTATTTACTTTGACTTGCCAAACCATTTGCCAATTGATAATTTGCCACTCAAACTCAACTGTTAGCAAAATAGCTAAAGCCAAGTTAGCTGCCAAATAGAAATCCAATAGTCTTTTGCTTAAAATGCTATCAGCAGCGTGATGCCTTGTAATTGTAGCCTTCAAAGTAGTGTGTGGCATGAATGATGACCACAGAGTGAATGGAAATACCAGCTGTTGAGAGATGAGGCAACGTTATGTACTGAGACACTCCCCAGAGGTAATCCAGGTGTTGGACCACTACTAGGCATAAGATAAACATTCCACCGGACCAAGCTGGTACAACAAGTAACCACCTTCACCTACTAATCACAATAGGAGTGAGGTTGAGATGTTAAACATCACATATGAAGATCAGGCAAGGCCTCGGTCACATAAAACCCTGCTTATTTGTGGTAGTCAAGAACAATAGTCAGACACATTACTGGTGACCACCCATGGCCAATTCTTCTTCTTCAAGTGCCATGTCCTCACAGAATGTTGGCAATCAGTAGCACCATCAGTTTTTTGTCTAAAACAATTCTAAATAGAGAAGCCGTGCCCAGTGTGAATCATTGGTTTAAATTATTAAGCCAGAATTTCTGTGAAGATTCTCAGACATCCAGGTGGGGTTATCTGGAAGTTTAGTCATCACAACTGGACATCTTTTCTTGAGAGATTGAAATGTTTCACTGCTCATCCAAGTAGCTTCATCAGTCTAAGGAAACTTTCCTCAGACTAACAAAGCTGCTTGGACAAGCAGCGAAGCGCTTTGATCTCTCAAGAAAAGAAGTCCAGTTGCCATGACTCAACTTCCAGATACTTAAGCCAGAATGTTCTTCTACGCTTTCCCATCACTGGCAATTCGTGACAGGAAATTTCAAACAAGCAAAAATGAGTTCAGGTCTATGGACATTCCAAGAGCCCCAGGTTAGCAGGGTTCAGAGCGGCGCTTTGCATTTATGATGAGAATTCTTGCTGGCGATTAGAAAAACAGAATCCCTTACACCACAAAACAAACTATTTGGAGCTATCCTATGGAGGGGATACTATCTCCTTGTAGAATAAAACACTTAAAAAGCAGCAACATCTCATCTGACAGTGCACCCACAAAATGAATCAGCATCATAATATACTTCTACTTAAGCCCGAGAAGAAAAGCTTCACACCAGCAGTTTTTGGCTATGGCCTGCCTAGTGGTTGCTCTCAACAGCTCCCTCCAACCACTGAGAGTTGTGCCAGAGGGCAGATCCATACAAACAAGTGGTCTTCTTATCATTAATTCTGCATATGCCATAAATATTAGAAAGAAATGAAAGCAAAGCCTATGACGGGCTACTGCCATAATTTGCCATCATATTAGAAAAGCAAACTGAGCTCAACATATAGGTCAGCAATGACATATAAGTTATCTCCCTGCTTTGATTTTTCAGTGGCCATTATGTCATGAAGGTCAAGGATGGGTATTTGAGAGGAAGAACTTAAATTTCCTCTGTGAAACGAAATTGGGGGCGGGGGGGAAGCTCCATCACTGGATTGGGGTGGTGAAATAGGAACAACTCAGTCCTTTACCCAACGGGATTTATGATCAGCACCGGTTTTGCTGATAACAAGGAGGGAAATTATGTTAACACAAAAGGATAACCTAACAGTTGCACACCTAAAGATACACAGCTGAGTTTGACTTCATGACCAAAATAGCCAACCTTTGGCCTCCTCATTCTCTCGGAGCCAAATGGGACTTCTTGTGTGTGACTGCCGCGAGTTCCAATCTACAGAGTTTAGGGTCAGAAACCTTGAAGGGAAAACCACAGCCCAGTGCGTTACCCTATCCCAATTTTTCAAGCCGCTCGGGAATGAAGAAAAAGGTTAATGCAGTGGTTCTCAACCTTCCCAATGCTGCGACCCTTTAATACAGTTCCTCAGGTTGTAGAGACCCCCCCAAACATAAAATTATTTTCGTTGCTACAAAAATAATTATTTTTGGCAGTGGTGGCAAAGGAGGAAGTAGTTGCACAGCCCGGCAGAGCCCACCCGCCCACCTGGTACTTTACGGTGAAGGCTTGAGCTCTCACACAGAAAGAAACCCCTTCCAGGTCTCTCGCCCAGGTCTATTGGGAGCGTGTGTCCCCCAAATCCTCCTCTAACCCTGGCGTGGGGGGGGGGGAGAGAGAGAGAGACTGCATAAGCAGGCATGGTGTGCGGATCCAGCTCTAGCTCTATGGCAGGCGTCGAAGGAGGCAAGGGGTCTGCTGGAGGGGACACAGAGGAGAGGGAGCAGGAGGACTGGGCTTCTCAAGTGGCCTTGGAGAGGGAGGAGGAGGAGGAGTATAGAATCCTTTCTCCATACTTGTATAGTCTCTGCATTGCTGTTGCTGCTCTATTTTTGCTATAGTCATGGAGCTTAGGTATATTTTTATGCCATTCTTTAGACTGCCATAAAAATTCTTCTAACAGCTTTGTATGAACCCAGATAAAATCTGCTAATAGACCACAACTGCCATGGCAATCAAAGAGGGATGAAGAAGGGAAAGCAGAGAAGCCACCACATACCTGAGCATGTGTACCTAAGAGGTAAGGGGCCAGTCCTCCTGATAAAAAGAGCTAAAAACTTCCAAAGGCCACAAGAGCATATTTGGGTAGGCCTGAAGCTCTCGGACCTGCTCTTTCAAAATGTAATTTATATCTCACCTTTCTTTCAAGATGGCGTTCAAGGTACCACTCCAGGCAGCCTCCAATCTACGAATGACACATCCTTCAACTGCACCAGAATTCTGACATTATATCCTGTCAGATGATATTCCTGGCTGATGACCCTAATCTGACAAAAGAGGTCTCCTTTTACTGGCTTTTTCTGGCCTTCACCTACACTAGTGCTTGCCTTACTTGACAGTTAAGCCTCCTCCTTCCCCTGACTTGATAAGAGCTAGATCTGGGAATCACACATAATCTCTACAATGGTACCTCTACTTACAAGTTTAATGTCTTCTGAATGCATGCTCTTAAGTCGAACAACTCTTAAGTAGAGCAGCCCTGTATTTAAAAAAAAATCAAAAAATAAATTTAAAAATTGACAAAATAATATAAAATAAAATAAAATAAAATTGTACGTAGAGCAGACTGCATCTAAAAATTTTAAGGCAGCAGTTAAAACACGAATAGTTTTTTGCTCTTAAGTCGAGCTGCTCATAAGTAGAGGTACCACTGATTTTAATCCTGCCAGTGGTAGGATGCACAGCTGGACTTAATTAATTCCTTTTACCTGTGATGCACACAAAGAAATAGGAATTAGTTTCTGAGCGACACTATGAGACAAATTTAAAAGAAGACTCTGGCAGGAAAGTGGACAGTGAGTTCCTAGAGCTGGTTATGTTAATGCACAACCTACAAAAACAGACCAGAGTCTAGCATCAGTGATCTCCCAGGCCTAAAATATTCCAAAAGGCTACACAGTTCTTTTCGCACTGCACTTCCGAAGAAACCTTCAAAGTAACAGCAAAGCCAGAAACAAAACACGATTTTTCTGATACTCTCTTGCCCTCCAAAATAGTTTGGATGGGGTGCACAGATAGCAAAACATTCTTCACAGAGGGGTGAACAGCTGTGGAGTCTTCTGCCATACCTAGAGCTAAATTGCTGTCATTTATATTTGAAGAAAGGAGGAAAGAAGATTTGAGGATCAACACTACTTGAAGTTGGCTGCACAACCAAGACCTGGGTAAAATTCCTAGAGGCGAGGCCACGGAATTCCTGAAAAACAGTTCCCTCCCCACGTGATCAGCAAATAAGTAAGAGCACAACTAGAAAAGTTTTACCACCACACAATCTGTGGTCAAATTGCTTGCTTCCATGAGGGCATATAGTACTTCTAAACAGAAATGTGAACAGGAAAAGTTCAGCAAATTGTAACCCAACATCATACAGTATTTATGGTCACCCAAACAAGCACCCTACTAAACTGTTCTTTTAATGTTCTCCATGTAGTGTTGGAAGAAACAGTATAGATTTTGATGCTGGATCAATAAATGCCGTAACGGATATGGCAGCAACACAGCATAAGGTTTGTGTTAAACTCAGCCACTATTAGAGGGGAGCTGCTCAGAGGCCTGGCATGGAAAATTCTGACAAGATTAGACTGAACTAGCTGTAGAGGAGATTAAACCAATTATTAGGCATACGGGAGTTATTCCACCACCCACTGAGGGAGACGGCAGAGGGAGAGGGGGAGAGAGTAAAACCCACACACTGTGAGTTTTTTTTTAATCATAGCTGCTCAACTGAATTTTTCATTACAAAGAAAACACAAGTAATGACCTAGCTTGCTTTAAAATGGCGCTTCCCCTTTGAATAGCTCTTTGAATGTTTTTACCTGCTATCGACTATTATAGTTTATCTGTTTCAAAGCATGACTACCATAGGGACAACAGACAAATCCACCTAAAGAAAGACAGAACATTGTCAAGAGGAGAATAAGACATAAATTGGTTAAGAAGACTAGTTAATGAGCCAAGACTGCTCCAGTTGCAACTTACTACTGGATTTCAGCCAATACTGTATATAAAATGCCAGAAGACTCAACAGTTTCTCCTGTTGCAAGAGGTTAACATCTGCTACTCTTTGGCAAATTATAAGATCATCTTCTAGAGGCTTTGGGCCTTTTTACATGACCCCTAAGATCCGCTGGTCCCTTAAATTCGGACCAGAGATCTTGAGGGTTTGTTGCTCTTCCTTCCTCCCCACCACTCCGCATGTCCTGGCTGCTGGCTGTGTGAGGGGAGGGAGGGGAAAAAAGCCTTTAAAAGGGCCAAAAGAAAAAGCCTTACCTCCGGTGTCTGCTCCGAGCCCCGGTGGGAGCCACGATTACTTCCTGGTTCCTCTTAAAGGGTCGGGAGGCAAAAGAAAAACAACAAAAAGAAGCAAGGAGAGCCGGCACTCTCCGCATCAAAATTTTTCACCCTCTTCAAGCAGGTACAAGAAAAGTGCGCTGGGTCGTGTTTAGGTGGGCGGGGTCGAACTTAATTGTCTGCAAACTCCGGAGCTGGTGGGGAAACATTTTTAAGCTCCAGAGCTTGCAGCCATTTGCAGCGGAGTTTAGGGGTCGTGTATAAACGCCCTTTGTGGATCAAATCGAGCTTTCATCCACTGGAATCTTCCCCAATCTGGAACCCTCTAAACGCCATTCAGTTTACTGGCTGGAGAGGGAGGTGGGAATAAGAAGTACAATACAACAGTTTCCCACTCAGGAAACCTAAACACAGCAAATGTTGAGCAGCTTATTTTAACCACTGCCTGGCCAGGTGTTTCCATGAGATTCTCAAAAATGTCAACAGTTCTCTCCATTGTTGTGTTCTGCAACTGCTACTCAGAACCTTGAAAATGCAGGCTCCTTTGAACTACCAATTCCTTTCGTTAATCCACTGATAACTAATTTTTCTCATCACCTTTCAATATTAACCCAATCTGAAAATCTGTCTTTCTATCTGTCTTTCTCCAGGAAGGTTTTTCAACAGGTATAGTTAGAACGGAGAAAAATTATATCATAGTATCATGCTTTTGACTATCGAGTTCTTGAATTTTTGAACCTTCCAAAATTCCTTATACAGTGGTACCTTGTATAAAGGAATTACAGTGGTGCCTTGTATAAAGGAATTAATTTGTTCCAAATGAAATTATGTTAAGCCAATTTTCCTTTATATGAATTCCCATAGGAATGCATTGAAAACAGAGTGATCCCATTTTTATGTTGTACAGATTCTCCCCATAGGCGATTATTTTAAGCAAATTTCCCCTATCTCCATAATATTTTATGTTGTACAAATTTTATCTTATACAAGCTGTTTGTTATACAAGGGTCCACTGTAATTCATTCCAAATGAAATTATGTTAAGCAAATTTTCCTTTATACAAATTTCCCATAGGAATGCATTGAAAACAGAGTGATCCCATTTTTATGTTGTACAGATTCGCCCCATAGGCGATTATGTTAAGCAAATTTCCTCTGTCTCCGGAATGTTTTATGTTGTACAAATTTTATGTTATACAAACCGTTTGTTATACAAGGGTCCACTTGTATAGACAATTTTAAAAGGCACATAACCCCTCTCTTCTTTGTATCTGTTCATCGTGTAGGTGAAAGCAGAGCCATCCAAAATGTGAGAACAGCTGTCATCCTTCCCCTTTGGAAATGAACATTAAAAAAAGCCTCCCCTCGAATCAAAACAAAAAAGCAGCACAAACCACCACCCATATTTCTAGTCTAACAGCTTTTTAAAACCAAGGGGCCATGACCGTCAAGCTTGGAATGATCCAAAGTTTTAAAAACAAAGGTAGGCAGAACAGAGGTGAGCTGTAGCACCAGAGCTCTACCTACAAGGACAAATGAATGGCAGTGCAGAAGCTGGAAAAACAGGGCCAAATTCATGGAGAACCATCTCCGTTCAGTGTGCAAGGAATTGCCTATGCCTAGGCTGTATGTCTGTACAGGTGATCTTAAAACTGGGTGGACCTTTTGGTAACATGGCCACAGAGATAAATATCTGATTAGAAGAGGGGAAGGAGGTTGTAATGCCTAGTAAGGGTGCAGATGTTGCAAAAGAGTTAAAGACCCTAAGGATGGAAATCGGAAGAATGGATGAGGGCTAAGAAAATAGGTTTTCTTTTCTCCTTTTCCTATTCGAAAATGAAAATTTGGTCTCGTATTGGCCTGTGAATTAAATTACAGTCAAATTTCATCACAGTACTTTTCACAGTTCCCAAAAGAAAAAACAGTAGTTGGAAAAAGACAAGGCATTTCAGTAGCAAAAGCTAAGGGGTGAGGATACTAAGTAATGTCTACTTAACCATATGTACATGATGTATTTTTCCTTGCAATTATTTTCCAGGAAACCTATCCTTGAGTAATTAAACTGACTTGCGAACTGAGAAGGGGGAAAGCAATTCAGTGACATCGGATTACACGATATGCTTGGGATCCTATCACAGGACAGCAGAATTACAACTCAGTGCTTTATACAATTTTTCTCAATGTACCAAAAAACCCAATGCTGCAGTTACAACAAGGAAGGCACAATCAGCACAGGTATACTGAACAGTAACACCTTTGTAAGTTGTACCATGTATGTGTTTGGGATTTTGTTTAAGGAAGGAGCGACACTGCACAATTTGGATATTTTCCCAGTTTGTGTCATGGACTGAGTAGAAACTGTCAAAACCGTTAGCACTTCAGAAGTGGGAAATGACATGTATGGGCAAGAGCTGGCAGGAAAACTGGGACCCGTGGCCCAATCATCTCACGTCTCCTCAAGCGTTTAAACATTTAACAGACACTGCCATATGTTCCTACGTGTAACCATGAGGACTACTGACTTGCTCTTTTTAGAAAAGTTATCTGCATGCAGGTTTCTCAAGCAAGATGGTAAACTCTCCATTATAAGCCACAGACCACACTCCAGAAGACAGACAAGCTAGCAATGTCATGGCAAACGCCTACAAATATACCTCTCAACAACTGAGCCAAATCAGCACTTCCAAGAGCACCACACAGATACATGGACAAGTGGATCAGTGGAACTCGTCTACACTAACCTGAAGTTCACACCAAGCGACTTCTACCCAGGTTTCTGTGTCTAGGCCCTTGAAGACTGTCTTGAAGGCTCCTCTTCCTAATTCAATGTCAAATTTCAGAAATCTTCCGCCCGGCGACGTAGCCACGGCCTTCATTTCTGCCTCCTCCTCTATCTCTTTCTTTGTCCTTTCCTTTGAGGCTTCCGAGTTGGCCTTCGAGCCAGGCTCACTTTTGACCTCTTGTCCTGCCACCACCAGGCTACTGGCAGAAAGGTGGGCTATCCTCTCGCCACCCATCAAGAACTGCTCTTGCTCATCCCTTGGCGCCGTCTCCAACACCTTTTCGTCTTCCATGATCTCCACGCTCTTTCGGAAGAAACGTTTCCTTTCTGGACCTGCTCCAGAAGCAGGTGTCTGAACCCCCTCTTTGGTCCTGGCCTCCATAGTCAAGGCAGCGTCAAGAGACGGGCCCCGACATTCCAGTGGCGCTCCATCGGGTTTGTCCGATTCCTCTGTGCTAGCCGATTCTCCAGAGTCCGTAGCCATGACACAGCAGAGCCTTGGCACTCCAATATGCTAAATGTTTCCTTCCTCTTCACTTCAGGCACATCATGAGTAACTGCAGTGTTACCGGGGACTCACTTCCTCTCAGATTATCATAAGATTCCCATAGCAACCTGTAACAAGAGGGAGGGGAGGGCAGACACGATCATTTCAGCAGGTGAAATACAAAGCAGCCACCAAAAGAAAAGAAAATGCAGCCTTCAGTTCATTAGCCCAGCCTTCTTTCCTCAGTTCTGACGGCACTCACCTAAGCTACAAGCAATATGCAGATCACGCCGCAGATAATACTGGCTTCAACATCTTAATAATCTAAAACATCCCATTACGTGACAAGTTCATACACAAAACACTGAACCATTTGGCATGTGAATAGATCTTGCTGACCTAGATTTCTCCTCCCTTCCCAACCTCTTCAACCCACCAACAATGTAAATGAATGTGTTGAACTGCCAAAGCAGTTCAATGGATTAAAGTTCTTCTCCCCCATCCCTTCCCATTTATCATTTCCCAGTTTAGATCAGCCACAGCACGGGCTATGCCTCGAATCACAGCATCACGGAATAGTGAAGTTGGAAGAGGCCTACAAAGCCATCAAGCTTAATGCCCTGCTCGATGGGGGAATACAAATAAAAAAGATAACTGCTGACAGGTGTTTCTCCATTTCTCTTCAACGCCTCCAGTGTTGGAGCACTCGCCACCTCTTGAGGCGATCTGTTCCACGGGTTTTACGGCTCTAACAGTTAGGAAGTTTCCCCCTGATACTCAGCTGAAAGCTGGGCTCTCTTAAATTGAGCTCGTTGTTGCATGTCTGGGATAACTAAGAAGAGTTCCTATCTCCTTCTCTGTGTGGCAGCCTTTGAAACACTTGAAAAGTGCTCTCATATCGCCCCTCGGTCTTCTTATCTCTAGGGCAGGCACGTCCAAACTTCAGCCCTCCTGTTGTTTTGGACAGCAACTCCCAGAATTCCAAGTCTGTATTTCCAATGGCAAAGGACTGTGGGAGTTGTGGCCCAAAACATCTGGTGGGCTGAAGTTTGGACATGCCTGTTCTAGAGGCTAAGCAGGCCCAATTCTTTCAGTTTTTCCTCAAAGGGCTTGGTTTGGTGTCCAGCCCCCTGACCACCCTTGTCAATCTCCTCTGAACTTGTTCCAATTTGTCAGGAAACTGGATTCCTATTCGTGTGGGATATTCAGAAATTCCAGACAAGGCAACAGCCTGATCACTCCAGTTATAAAATAAAAATCTTCTGGCACAACCACCTCTCCAAAAACGGGCCTTAACTGGTGAGGAAAATCAGGAGAGAAAACTCTCCATATACAGTGGATATAAAAAGTTTACACACCCCTGTTAAAATGTCAAGGGTCTGTGATGTAAATAAATGAGACAAAGATAAATCATTTCAGAACTTTTTCCACCTTTAATGAGATGTATGAACTCAGTTGAACCACAAACTGAAATATTTTAGGTGGAGGAAGAAAAAATAAAAAACTGAAATGATTTATCTTTGTCTCGTGTATTTACATCACAGACATTTGACATTTTAACCAGGGTGTGTAAACTTTTTATATCCACTGTACACACAGCTCATACCACTTGCCAAAGTGACGCAACAGTATGAGTGAAGTGGTACAGATCCCTCGTCTCTTGATAAAACCATCCTAATGCTTCTACTGTGCATTCATCCTAATGCCTCGAGAATAACAGAGGCTGGTTTTCTTAAGATACCCCCCTTGTTTCCTGCTTCGACCACAAACCTTCTTTATGAATTAAATGAAAGAAGCATTTTTATTCTACTGACTTGAATGCTTAATAATTAAGTCCAGATAAACTGGTATTTCCTGCTAGTACCCGATTATAGTGCTTGGAATTTTGCATGTGGTTTTGAGGGCTTTTTTTTTTTTTAAAGGAGAGCTTTGAAATGAAAAAAAAAGGAAAATCCATTGTTGAATGGAAATGCATTTAATCAGCCAACACATTGCAACAAAAAAAACTTCTAGCAAATGGATGAGTTAATGGACTCGATTCAAATCCCTCCAGATCCTTCCAGTTAAATGCCAAGTTTATTTACAAATGTGGAGGACATCACATTGGCAAGGAGGGCACATCTACTCAACAAACAGGGAGAAGCCAAAAACCTCAACTTCCTCTTCTAGTTAAATAGCTGGAAGCTTTTTAAATAGATTGTTTTTATAAAAAAAAAAAAACCAATCCAGTAACCTTCATGCTGTTTTATCAAGCATCTAATCTTACAGGAAAACTTTTAAGATATTTATCTCTGAAGAGCAAAAACAAAGGAAAGAAAGGCTGGGACCTTATCAGTGAGCAGACCAGCAACCTGAGAGGACCACAAAGAATCTGTTCCCTTCAACCGCTCAGCAAAAAAGGGAAACACGCCTGTGAAGCTCCTGAGCCCAGCTCCCGGGTTCACAGCAAGACAAACATCTTCAGCTTCTTAATATCAAGCTTTGAAAGCAAATGAAATATAGATTCAAGAGGAGGGAAAAGAAGAAATACTGGAACAATCTCAGGATGACCAGGGGACGGAAGTTATACTCTTCAGCCATTTTGATTCATTTTTGAGCCAAACTTTAAAATGTCAGTGTCGTAACTAGAAATCAAATTTAATCAACAGGAATGCATGACACAGATGGGGAAATCAAGTGTAACAATGGCCAGCATTTTGTTTTGGGATTTACACATAACAAAGTGCTTGTCCCATATAGTCACACGTCTCATAATGTGACCAGTGCCTCATTGGTTAGTAGTCAGTAGCTGCTGCAATGAGTCACACACTTATGCATATGTAAATCACCAGCAGGATTTGGGCTACTGTGTTTCCAAACATCTCATGATTTCTAACAACATCTCATAATATGCAGTTCTGAAGATTTCTAGGGTGGGTAGCAGGGTCGTTCCAAAACAAACTGCTTCTAAAATTAGCTCCTTGGAGAAATACAACCAATACAGTTTGTGTTTTAATTTTGCTCTTGATTTGTTTTTAATACAAGTTTTTACCTCCTGTTAAACCAACCAGAGTAGTACTTCTGCACAAATGGAGGGAGGGTGGGTATATAAATTACATAAGTAGAGCTTTGGCTCCGAAATATATTCTTTGTGGACGACTTTAAATGCCTCAAGTTCTCAAAATGAAAATAGGATAAAAGCTAATTATGAGTACATATTTCAAGGAAGGTAGCTGTGCTGGTCTCCTGCAGCAAATACAAGTGTCTTGTGGTACTCCGAAGATGATCAAGCTTTATTTTATGATCTGTGTAAAAAGGGTTCACTATGTATACTCAGGTTGTATGCAGATAAAACGTAATAGTCGTTAAAGTACCACAAGTACCACATTGCTCTTTATGAGTACCAAGAAACTAAAAGACAGTTTAAACAAAAAAAAAAATCCAAAAGGAACACATGAAAAATTGTATAACAAAAATTGTATAACAAAACTTTTAACAGAGTATCTGCTCAGACATCGATGCCAATTTAGACTGATGACATCCTCAGCCACAGTCACTTCTCAGAAATGAACATTTTCTGATTAACCCTCAAAGGTCCTGAGGCTCCAGTGAGCTCCACTCTGCCCCAAGGAAAAGCAAATAATAATAATAATAAATAAATAAATAAATAAATAAATAAATAAATAAATAATAAAGTTCTGTTTATATACTGCCCCAAGTGGACAGTGGCTATGACCTCCTGGTAAGGTCCTCTATCTTGCAAGAAAGCAGGTCTTTAAAAAGGAAAAGCAAAACAAGGTGTGCTGGTTATATACCTCCCCATCATGCTTAAAGCACTTTCTGGGCGGTTTTACAATTTAATTATATAGTACCCTCAGTAAGATGGGTACTCATTTTACCAACCTCAGAAGAATGGAACGCTGAGTGAACCTGGAGACGACTACCTGCGATTGAACCCCAGGATATGAGCACAGCTTTAGCTGTAGTTCGGCAATTTAACCACTGGACACTAGGAAGCTGTTGGGAGGGGTGTGGGACAGAGGGGGAGTATCTAATTTGCAAAAATCACTGCTGGTAGGACTACCTCACCAGTAACAGTGATTTTTTAAAAAATTCAGAATTCCCCTACAGCCCTTCAGGGCTTCCTTGAGAACAAAAAAATATTTCCATTATCTTCAGAGGAAGAAGAAAAAACTGCCCTGGCTGATAACATTTCATTAGCCTTACATGGTGAAACTCACAGAATAGGGTTTCAGCCAATACATACAGTGGAACCATGACTTACATGCTGCTTGACTTGCATCATATTTGACTTGCAGCAAGAAGGGGCCTGTTTGACTTAAGTCGCAGGCTTTGACTTACAGCGCGGAGCCCCGGTGGAAGGCACCGGAATCTGGCAGCAGCCACGACCCAGCATCACGGCTGCCGCCTCCAAACTGCTCCTGCCTTCTTCCGGCAGTGGTGGCTTCGAGCACCTGGAGCTGGTCCTCGGCCTCACCGAAGCCGCCGCTGCTGCCGGAGGAGAAGAACGGCCGGGAGCTCGGGGCTGGCCTCACTGGTTAGACAGTTGGCTCAGTCTTGTAAAAAATCTGGCTGCAGAAGTCTGGTCCACAATGGAAGCATTTTAGTTGGGGAGCTGTACAGTTGTGGGACTCTAATGGTAAGCATAGAGTTGTTCAGAACTTGGAACGTCAGGTTAAAAATCAGTAAAACTTAAATGTTAGACATTGTTGCTATGAACATTAAAAAGTGGAGGCGTATAACTTGTGGACTATAATTCCACTGCCTCCTCCTCTCTTTGAAGAGACATTTCATTTACATCCCTGGAAGGAATCTCCTATCCTAGTCAAATTTGTGTTAAATTGCTGTTTTTGGGGGTCTTTTTCATCATCTGGAACAGATTAATCCACTTTCCCATTACTTTCTATGGGAAAAGTTCATTTGACTTAAGTCATGTTTGACTTATGTCTAGACCTCCGGAACGGATTAATGACGTAAGTCAAGCTTCCACTGTATTTGAAACCTGATGGGCGAATCATTGCATATCTGAAATCGTCCGGAAGGACAATTACATTATTGTTATATGTTAGACAAGTTGTTATACGTGAAACAAGTTGAGGAGCAGTACAAACAAATACAAAAGTAGAATAGGTGATACCTTTAGGCTACCAGAAAAGTAACAAAAACGTTGCTAATATTTCGAGGACAAAAAACCATCTTCTTCAGAGCTGTACCAACATGTTAAAACATGGCAAAAATGGAGTTGCCAGGAGTTATTTCTTAGATCTAAAGTCCTTATATGTGAATAACAGAAGCAAGTTTTGACTACAGGCAATGTTACTTGAGATGTAAAAGACACACAGGTTTAAATGAGAGGTACAAAACTTTTCAGTCCAAAGGATGCCAGCTGAGGACTAAAAAAAAAAAAACCCTGCATGCACACTAAGATACACCCTGGGGAACTTGTTATGGTGCAGAGAAGCTGCTTTGGGGTCTTGTAAACAGATGGAAGCAATCCCAACTGGATGGTTACTTCCATGCTGCCATTAGCAGGGCAAAAGCAGCAGCCACGGCTGTTCCAAAACAGGGGGGATAATGGGAGGGAGATTTGAAGGAACCTGTGGTGCAGGAAAAGAAAAAAAAGGACCCAAATAGCAAGACTCTGAAAGTGCATAGCACCTCTGAACGATGCGGTCCCAGCTAAGCTCGAAATTTTCAGTGGAATAGAAGAGGGGTCACATTCATGGCCTTAGGTTTTCCCATCTCTCCTTGCCTCTGCTATCCCCGAAGCCTTCTCATGGCAATGAGAAAGGCAGTGAAAGGCAAGCCCACACCAGTACATTTTCCTTCGAAAAAGTCGGACATCTTGCGCAAACAAGGGGTGTGCTAAAAGACAGCACAACAGCTGGGGAACCAAACAATAACAATTGCATGCTGTTAATTTGATTTTTATTTCTGGCAACCCTCTTTCCAGATTATTCTTGATAGAAAATACTCAGAAGTGTTTTGCCATTCCCTTCTTCTGAGGGTGCATCTTGGGACCGTGCAGCTTGCCCAAGACCACACAGGCTGATTTTTCCAAGGGGAAATTGAAACAATGGGGAATTAAAATCTCAACTTCTGGAAGTCACATACCTAACTCAGCAGGCAAAATAAATACAGGTAGAACAACAAAGAAAGAAAGAAAGAAAGAAAGAAAGAAAGAAAGAAAGAAAGAAA
>JAHTLZ010003468.1:3199017-3214254 GCA_023846285.1 Phrynocephalus versicolor | reverse complement strand
AACTTTCCTTTCTAGAGATAAAGAGAGAGAAAGAAAACAAACTTGTCTAGTTAAAGAAAGCACACACCTTGGTTCCCACTCCTGCATCTCACTGTGTGCATTTGAGAATAACCAAATGCCAGGAATATGGGAATGCTGGAATGGATACACCCATGTAAAAGTGGGTGTTCTGGATCTGTCCCTTGAAAGACTCTCCCCTGCCAGCATGAAAACCAAGAGTAAGTCTAGATGAGGCATGCTTTTTATTCCACAATCATTCTGCCTCATTCATGGAATTGTACTAGTGAGCCAGACATCCTATTCTACTTCTGACTTTTCATTATTTCCTATTATTCTGCCCATCTTTTTCGTTACCACAAAAAAGTGAAAGAAAAATGGAACAGCTCCCTACAGTCTTTTTACCGGTAGCCCAAGTTGTTGTCTTTCTAGAAGCAACCCAAGACCATGAAAATTAAACACACTTAAGGTATATATGAACTTGAAGAATCATACTTTAAATCAATTTTTTAAAAAATCACACAAAAAACCTCCTGGCAACTATAAAGCTGCCCCAATTAATAATTCCAAATGTTTTAAATATATATTGAGCACAAATGCTTTTTAAAAAATGAGTTTCTTGCCTAGATCTCTCTTTAAAAAAGCCTTTCCAACTTTTCCCTCACACACAGGAAGGAATGTTCTTTAAATTTTGCTTGCTGCTATCACACCATTTGAAATAACTTAGTGTGCCTTTTGCTCCCAACTATTACTCTAGAAGAAAACTGTATTAAAGTTTCCTAAGCACATCCGATCTCGCCTGATTTCGGAAGCTAAGCAAGGTCGGCCCTGGTAAGTACTTGGATGGGAGACCACCAGGGAATACCAGGTGCTGTAGGTGCCTGGAGTAGGAACTGGCAAACCACTCCAGTATTCCTGCCAAGAAAACTCCATGGACATGGAGTCACAAAGAGTCAGTCATGACTGTAATGACACAACACATACACACAAGATCGGGAAATGGACTGTACCACTTCAGAAGGATGGATGGATGGGTGAGATTTCTATACCACTCATTTAGTGACAAAGCTAGTCTGGCCAATTTACAAAAAAATAAGATACAATCAACAGAAGTGATAACTAAATAAAACTACATAATATAAAACTACATTATAAGCAATGCTAAGACAAACAATAAACATAATAAAGAAAATATAAGCTAAACAAAGCAGAATAGAACAAGCAAATTATGATTAAAAGAGACAAAGCCAGTAAAGGTTTAAGTTAAAATATATCACTGGAGTTATGACCCAGACTCAGGGAAAGTGTGCCTGAAGTGAGGGGGGCAGGCAGATGTCATGGGGTAGCAGGTTCCAAGTTACCTGCACGGAAACTCTCCCGTCTCCTGCTACAGCCAGGATTCCACTGTTCCTCTGCCCTCCCCTTCTGCAGCCTGGATTCCCCAGTCCCAATCACCTCGTTTGCAAAGAGGCTTCCACAGAGCCTCTGCCCTCCCCTTCTGCAACCTGGATTCCCCTGTCATGAAACCTTAGCTTAGGCAAAACATTTTTCTTGTTTTCCTCCTCTAAAAACTAGGTGCATCTTTATGGTCAGGTGCATCTTATAGAGCGAAAAATATGGTAATAATGCTTGCTGCCTGAGCTGTTTACTTTAAGGGAAAAAATTAATAAACCGTTGAACTTCACCACTGCATCACATAAGTACTGGAGTCTTTCCTGCTGCAACAGAATCAACCTGGTTCAATTGAGGCTGTCCCAGGAGGATGGAGACAGGGACTCAGCACCCGCAACAAGAACTAATAAAATGATACTCTGACACAATTCCCAGAAAACGTAGGTAATGGAGTTGCCCCCTCAATCTAGTCTAACTCAATCCACTGCTCCACTAGTTCTTGCAATAGGACAAACATCTGGACAACAAGATCTCTTAACAAACAAGCTGAGTGCCTTGGAAACTGATGGACTATACTTCATTGTGTGGGGAGGGGGGAGAAGTTTCAAGCAGAGGTTGTACAATATATTTTATTTGTTGATTTCCTGCTTCTGCCTGGGGCTGGTTTGGCAACTCTTGAGGTCCCTTCCAGCTCTACAATTCTATGATTCTTTAATTCTCCACTTTCCTGAACCTAATCCCAAAGTATTTCAACAGAAAACAATCGATACATAACAGGATTCCTTAAAACAAGGTAGTGTGAAAACCACTGAATCAGTGCAACACTGAGGGTACTCAGGGCCAAAGCTTGGGCCAGCAGGACAAAGTAGCTGAGGAGCTGTAATCCAAAAATAAATTGAGGTCCATTGACATATCCTGAACACAACCTCAGAAAACAACTCTTTAGCATTTCTGTGACAGTCAGTGATAACTGGCATCCAGCTTATCTCTCTGGTTCTGATCTGCAATGTTTAGTATTATCTCGGTAATCTTCCTCCTGTGTCAACACTGCATTGTGACTTTTTCTTAATTATAGCCCTTATTGAATGAATTCAGAATAAAACACCTCTTTTAGTATTATCTGTTTCAACAGCAAGACTCCTATAAGAACTGCAGCACATGCTGCTTCTTTCATTACTACACATATAGGTGGGGGAAAACATTAAACGCTGAAATCCCTTTCTCAACGAAATGACTAAAGACATAGCACTCATATCATTCATTACGGATGATCCAAGTACAGCCTTTGGCAGTCTGACTTGGTACACCCCAACCCAAGACTTTAGAACAAAAATAGCTCTTGATAAGGGAGTCCCATAGGTATCATATATGGCCCTCCCCAAAGGACACATCTCTGTGAAAGGATAACCAGTATCAAAATCCACATTTTTTGGAACTTAATTTTGGAGCACTTATGTGGCGTACCTCTCTTTTAAAGCCTGCAGGGCCCATTTTTCCATTTGTTCCTGGTTTCTTCCATTGATCTTCATCCCCATAGCCAATACAACTTTAAAAAAAACCAAACAAGCAGTAGCCCTGCATATTTCCTCACTATTGCATTTTAAGATTATCGAGTCCTTTCAAAAGAGGTCTATCTATTTCTGTCTATTTACACAGTTAAATAAATATTTTAAATACCAGCTCCACACATCTACCAAAAATACTGCTTTTTTTAAAGGGGCCAAACATTTCCAGTTTTACCATACTCAAAAACACACTGAAAATCAACAATCCCATAAGAAATATGGTGCCAATATTCAATGAGCCATTTCCTTACTCATAAGACAAAAGGGGGGGAACCTTTTGCACACTCATAAACTACATCAAGGAATAGCTGTCAACATACCATGAATGACAAAGTAAATGTACCGCTTGGGTACGAGTGGGCTCTCAGGGTTCTTTATATACTTTTAGGTAAAAAAAGTGTGGACTGACCCATACAGAAAGCCCCATCTTTGAGTTTGCAAAAGTTGAGTAGGCCTGTCAATGACAGGTCATGGGGGGTGTCACCCCTTCATAAGTCACAGGCAACTTGACCACACATAACAACAAACCGTGTGAGATCTTCTGAGGTAAACAGTGCAAGTCTTTCCAGTTCATTCACATGCATTCGTTCTTGACTGAGCACCTGCTACAGCCCAGTTACTTCCTACAGTCAAATAAGATTACATCTTCCAAATGTGGGCAAAACACATGTTGCCGGGTTGGGAAGTGGGGGTGGAAGTGTGTGGATGGGGTGGGTCTGAAATGGAAAGTGGCAAGTGAGGAATAAGCCGGGCAAGAAGGTATAACCAGAATCAGAAATTCTACTTTAGTCATTGTGTGGCTATCAAGATACCCACGAGTTATTCCTTTATGTGTGGAAAAATAAAAACCACAGTAGCTGTTGTGAGTTTTTTCGGGCTGTTTGGCCATGTTCTGGAAGTTTTTCTTCCTGACGTTTCGCCAGACTCTGTGGCCAGCATCTTCAGAGGGCAAGATGCTCAGGGAACTAGAAGCAGAAAGAACTTATAACCACAGAGACTGGTGAAACATGAGGAAGAAAAACTTCCAGAACACAGCCAAACAGCCCAAAAAACTCACAACAGCTGTCAGATGCTGGCCATGAAAGCCTTTGAGAATACAAAAAATACAGTATTTTTAACAAAAGAACGTACATATCCCATCCATTTTGCCAGCCAGCACTGCATGGTATTGGACTAGATACTTGGGAGACCCAGATTCAAATCAGCCACAGTCAATATGAGCCTGACTTGAGGGCCAGTCATTATTTTTCAGCCTTGCGGGCTGGATGAGGCAGAGCCTTACAGTGGATGTATTACATGAAAATAAGAAAGTTAGTCTTTAAGGTGCCACATGTTTTGTGTCTTTTGTTTTTTGTTTTGTTTTTCCTTTGATTTTTGCCGAAAAGCCTTACTGTGGTAAGTCCTTAAAGGAAAGTGAGCATTTAAAATGTATCTACGTTTCAAATGGGATCCATGAGCAGGCCGTGGCAAGGTCTTCACGAAGGGATGCCCTGCCCTATCAGGCGTCTTTTCACCCTTCCAAAAAACTTCCTCCTGCTCAACCAAAATTCTTTCTTCTTCATCTTTTTTTTCCCTACTAACCTTTCTATCCCTCAGAGCATCAAGCACCCTCCCTCTCTCTTAGGGCACCTACGCGACTACGTCTTCTTCTCCACCACCACTGATCCAGGACTGCCCCACACACCTAAGTCAACCCCTCGCAGGGATACCCGTGAAGTGAGGGTCCTCACGGAGGGAGGGAGGAAAAGATGGGGAACTCGAAGCGCCGGGCGCTGAATTGGGGGGGGGAGCGGGGCGGGGCGGGGCGGAAGAGACGGAGGTACCACATTGGCAGGGGGGGCGCGGCAGAAGACGGGGCACCGCTTGATACCACTGCCTCTATCACGGGCTTTCTCTCCCCCTCCTCATCCATCCCTATTGGATTATTGGGGCGCAGGGCGTCTTGGGAGTTGTAGTACGGCATCCCTTCCTCTTGAGATGGGCGGAGCGATGTGGAGGGATCATAACAGAGGATGGGTTGGCACATCAGCCATTTTGTGTGCCTTGCACCGTGGAAGAGAATAGTTGGAGCTTCGCTCTGTTGTAACATAAAGCGTAACAAGAAGCATCTCCACGTTGTGTATCGTGTGCAATTTATTTATTGGGGGAAAGTTTTGTTTTGACAATAGAGCCGTTCTATCTTATCTATTTGTGCATTTATTGAATGCCCATCTCTTCCCTGAAATCAATCTTATCTGTCTGTCTGTCCTCGGCCCCCAGTTGTCCCTTTTATTCAAACAAGCAATGCGATTTTTCGTTATTTATTAATACTGTGATTTTAATAGAAAAAGCGGAAAGACTACGTGAGGAATGTTACTATGCAGGCTGTATGAAAGCAAGGAACTGTGGCTCCCTTTCATGAATTTTCTAATCTTTTGTTGGACCAATATGGGAATGGTGTGGGTATTTTTTTATTTTGAATATTTGTACCCCACCTTTCTCCTTGGAAAAGGATCCAAGGCGGCTTACAATAATAGACGACAATATACTGCCCAGAACATTTAAAACATATTCAAGTTTAAAAACGGAATTAGAAAAGGCATCTTACAACAATTAAAAGGCAACATAAAAGCTAAACAGCACACAGTTAAAAGGAAAAAAATTCCATTATGGATTGAAACAAACATGGAAAACAGGTGGTAATCCATCTAAAAGTCACATAACAGGTAGTCCATCATTCAGGGAAAGCTTGCCTGAAGAGGAAAGTCTTTGCCTGCTTCCGGAAAGACAGCAGAGATGGGTCCGTCCTGGCCTCCAGCAGAAGGGAGTTCCAGAGAAGGCCCTTTCATGTGTTCTGAGACGCACATGTGAAGGTAGTGGGATGGAGAGAAAGGCCTCTCCTGATGACCGTAGCACCTGAGCCAGTTCACACTGCGAGATTCAATCTTTGAGGTACATTTATCTAGAAATACACTGAAATTAAGTCACCCTTGGAACTTCTTTCCCAACTGATCTGTCTACCAGGTTGATCAGGTTGATCCTCCCAGAGGAAAAGAGGGGTGTGTGTATCCTGATGGCATTTTGCATCCTAAGGCAGTAGGCTAAAAGATTGATAGTTGTATAAAACTAACAAAGATGGATCATTAATTACACTCCCAGTATCTGCATGCAAAAAAATAAAAAAGATCCTGCCTTGCTTTTTGCACACTAGGTCCAAGAGGCCAGAATCTCCTGAATCTGTGATTTCCACCCCTCAAGAGAATAAATTTATTTTGAAGATGAAACGTGATGGGGAAGCCTTTTTTTAGTGGCAGATAATAAAGGGCTTGGAGTTTGGTGGCTCAGTGGACTAAGGCTCCGAAGACTATTGCCTGCAAAGTCGGCAGCTTGGTGGTTCAAATCCTGGGTGCCATGCAATGGAGAGAGCTCCCGCTGATAACCCCAGCTCCTGCCAACCTAGCAGTTCGAAAGCATGTAAATGCAAGTAGATAAACAGGTACCGCCATAAAAAAGGGGAAGGTAAAACAGTGTTTCCTTGCAGCCATGCCGGCCATGTGGCCATGAACTTGTAGAACACTGGCTCTTCAACTTGAATACGGAGATGAGCACCGCCCCTAGAGTCGGACACGACTAGCACGCATGTGCAGGGGCAACCTTTACCTTTTTAATAAAGAGGACAAAGACCTGGCTGGATCAAGGAGAGGTGGGCAAATCTGAGATCTAGTCTGGATGGAGGGGTGGGGGTAGGGAGTTAGAAGTGCCAAAGTGCCGAGGGCCTGCCAGTTATCAGTCCTTTCACATGATTCCCCATGATTCCCCTCCAGTTTTATTTGCTTCTCAGGAGGACTGAACTGAAAAGGTGATGTCAATAAGACAGCTGTGGTTTGCAGGCCACACTACTCGATTTCTGTTACTCCAGATCTTGAACCTATTCAGCTTCTAACAAGCCACTCTGTTAATGGTTCTAACAAAGTTTGTGGGGCTAATGTAATCGCAGTGCAATTAATTAACACACTTTCTTTCACTCCTTTGAAGGCTAAAGTCCATTGGAAGTTCTCTTGAGACATTCTTGTGGCTGTTTGTTCTTCCACTGCACATTGTAAGCTTCCCAAGCGTAGTGGGAGACATGTTTGCAGCAAAAACAAGAGACTTATCTCTCTACAAAGATACGGTAAATCATTTTTGTTTGGCATAACTGTGGCTCACTTCATCAGATGCATGGCATGTTACCTGAATATACATGTGATTGGGTAGAACTGGGATAAAGTAGAACAGAAATACGAAAGGTTTGAACATTGATGACAGGATTGATTACAGATCTGGCTTTGGTGTCCAAACTTTTTAGACTTCTGTGCTTGAAAGCTTGTGAATTTATGTGTTATGTAAATTTATAGATGACCCTAATAAAAGAACAGCTTGCTTGTTCATTTTGGGTTTTGCTTTATTCCTATATAGATCAATGCATTTTTAAAAACAAGTGGTGGTGATTATCTTTACATTTAACAAATAATCGTTGGAAAAGAGGACATCTTAGCATAGATAAATGTGGAGACAAAAAGTTTTTGCACAATCCAAATATGAGAGAAAGAGATTTTTGAAAGCACTTTAACTATATTTTAAAAGCAATTAAGCATACATTAGGACTTTAGTATTGCCAGGGGATTGGTTCCAAACCAATCCCCATCCCCACCCTCCATCCCCACCCCGCAGAGGCTGGAAATCATATACAGTGGTACCTTGTATAAAGGAATTAATTCCTTCCAAATGAAATTATGTTAAGCAAAATTTCTTTTATACAAATTCCCGTAGGAATGCATTGAAAACGGAGTAATCCCATTTTTATGTTGTACGGATTCTCCCCATAGGTGATTATGTTAAGCAAATTTCCCCTATCTCCAGAATTTTTTATGTTGTACAAATTTTATGTTATACAAGCTTGATTTCCACGGCTTCACAGACTGTCACTAGGACTTGGGGCAATGGTTTCAAACTGCAGGGACAGAGATACAATTTAAACATTAGGAAGAACTTCCTGGTGGTTAGAGCTGTTTGGCAGTGGAATAAGCTGCCATAGAGGGTGGTGGAGTCTCCTTCTTTGGAGTTTTTAAAGCAAAGGCTGGTTGGCCATCTGTGACGGGGGTTCCTGTATGGCAATGGGTTGGACTGGGTCCACCCTTTGTAGGTGGAATCAGTCTGGGTGAGGAGACTGTAAAATATGTATCACACTTACCACAAACAAGAGTGAGCTTTCAAGGGAGAGAATTACACAAGTAAAATAAGCCTCCAGATGTTTTGGACCACAACTCCCACAATCCTTTGCCATTGGCAATCTAAGCTTAGAATTCTGGGAGTTGTGGCCCAAAACATCAGGAGGGCCGAAGTTTGGACATGTCTAAATAAAGCCTAATTTGGTATCTCTAATTCAGGGAGTCTGGCCCATCTGTCCTATAGAAAATACAACAGAGAGTGGCTGGCAGGTCTGCAGATAGTAAAGAAGAAACCGAAAGCTCTTATGTAAGAAATTTCTCTTACACCAAACTCAAATGTGTTGATCATCACTGCTGGCTGGAATGCGAACATTAAATAGAACCAAACAATGTGTATACAAAAGAATTAATAAACATAATTTGGTATTCAGAAATCTCAACACACACAAATTTGTCTCAAGCCAATTCAGTCTTCCAGGAATTCTTCAAAAGATGTTACGGTTGCTCTCCTGTAGAAAAATCATAGACCAAGACTCCAGAAGGAAACAGCTGAGATGAAATATTTACACATGCTTGACACCCATCTCAACAGATTAAATATTAGCCAAGGGTTCTTAAACTGTTGTCAACTGTACAGTGGTACCTTGTATAAAGGAATTAATTCGTTCCAAATGAAATTATGTTAAGCAAATTTTCCTTTATACAAATTCCCATAGGAATGCATTGAAAATGGAGTAATCTCATTTTTATGTTGTACGGATTTTCCCCATAGGCGATTATGTTAAGCAAATTTCCCCTATCTCCGGAATTTTTATGTTGTACAGATTTTATGTTATACAAGCTGTTTGTTACACAAGGGTCCACTGTATTTATTTATTTATTTATTTATTTATTTATTTATTTATTTATTTATTTATTTATTTATTTATTTATTTATTATTAATCTTGTATCCTGCCCATCTTCCCACTGGGAACTCTGGGCGGCTAACAACAATAAAAACAGGTAATATTATAAAATTATCTACTGCAATTTTCCTTTCCCACTAAACAGACCCATATTTTCAGAACAAGGTTCAAAAACAGTCTGTCATTCTGTTTCCTTTTAATAATTTTTCTCTTTATAGACCCAGGCTTCAAAGGAACTTTATATCAAAGAAGGATCTTAAATCATTACTAGGTGTTGATTAGTTGCCGTTCTGGCAGGTGCACCCACACAATTAACAGTATGAAATGCAACTAAATGCCACAGCTCCTTTTTCTTACAGCTTTACATTAATGTTTTATGTGGGGATTTCATATTCATACCTCGATAGCTCTGTACCCCAAGAAATGGGCAGAGCACAAAGAGCACCTAGAGGAAGCTGAGGACCTGGATTTCCCAGAAATCCCCAGGGCCGAGCAGGCACCCAGGTGCAGCTAAGCTGATGCTGATCTAAGCAAGAAGGCCAGAGCAAACAGGAGGCCAGGAAAACAGGATATCAGGATACAGACCAAGAGCCCCTTTTCTGTCCTTATCAGTAATGCCTCACTAGCTAGGGAGCATTTCCCCCCCACCTATGGAACCTATTTCACCTGCCCATTGTTTACTATGGTCTCACAGATAAGGCTTGCATTCTCCTCCCCTCGAGGAACGTTCTTCCTTTATCTATTGTGCTGCTCTCTTATAATAAACACTGGTCGCTCGGGCAGCAGCAGCAGAAGGAGCAGGGAAGGAGAATCATCATCACACAATCTCACATACACGCATGCCTCCACACACATTCAGACACACAGACATCAATGGAACCCTGACAGAGAGACGAACAGGAATGCTGCCCTGAGCGCCAGATGATTGCACCCCGAAACTCTGTGTCCGTGTGATTCGTAACGCAACAGTTTTACCATGCAATCTCTGTATTCTAACTCTTATACTGTATCTGTTGAAGTGGACGCTTTCCACGAAGCTTACATGAAAAGAGCAGTACGGCTTTAAGTTACCACAAAACCTTTTTAGCTTTTGTTCTGTTCTGTTTCTTGTTCAAATAGAATTATACAGCTGAAAACAAAAGATGGAGACACTCATGTTGTCTCTCTAAAACAAGATCAGGGACACACTATGGCACAGAGAATTAAATGTTCATAATTAAAAGTTCGCTGGAGTGAAGCTGAAAAAGAACAAAAGAATTTACAATTTTAAAAGAACAGTGACAGACTTTAAACATTCCTTAGAAGTTTAAATACTGTACCACATAAAGTACAGATTTGGACTGCTAAACCCAAGAGACTGCAAAACTAAAAGACAAAGATGTTATCAAGAATACAAAACAGTCCCAAGAGCAATTTAAATCTGGAATAACATGGATAACAAAAACTGTGGATAAGAGAGAATGCCCCCCCCCCCAAAAAAAATTGTATTGTGACAGTAGCTTGCTTTACAGCTGCTGTTTGTAACAGTAGCTTGCTTTGTGGCTGCTGATTTTTTTGATTTTTTTCCCTCTGCCAACCATGGATAACTGAATCAGTGATTAATGAATCAGTGGACATGGTGGGTCCTACTGTATTCCTGTACCCAAAAGAAAGAAGAGCCTTGACTGATAACCGGAGAAACTTTTAAAGATTATTTTAAAATGCAAATCCTTCTCCCTAAGCTCCCTTCCAGTTCCGCAGTTCCAGGATCAATTTAAATCTGGAAGTGCTGCTGGACTACAGCCTATAGATACTGTACACACGCATATCGTAGCGAGCAGGGTTTGAACCGCCGGCACGCGCGCTCCCGCCTTAAGAAGTACCCAGAGAAGGAGGAGCGCTCATCGTTGCCTCCGCGCGCGCTGCCTTTCGCCTCTCTCTCATTCCCTCCCTCTCCCGGCGTTCATCGGTGACTCGGCGATCGGCGCGCTGCCTGACCGCCGCGGCCAGTCATGGCGGTGCCGGAGGGCCGGGCACGTGGCCTCTTCCGCCAGGGCGTGGAAGCCGTGCTGGGCAGCTGGCCGGTGTTGCAGGTAAGGGCGCCTTCGCTGCCCGGATCAGAAGAGGTGGCGGCGGGAAGGAGAGGCCGGCGGCATCAGCGGCAAAACCGCGTCCGGGGTGGCAGAAAAAGGGGTCACCCAGCCCTGGCGGGGTAGCCCCTAAAAATGAAGCCCTTGAAGGGATCCCAGGGGTCGGTCCCGAAGGGTGCCTGCCACCGCCTGCACCCTCCTCTGCCGTTGCCCGGGACCTCGAGTGGCGGAACCCAGGAGATCAAAGTCATCATCGTGACCCAACTTTGGTGACTGATCCGTCGGATGAGTTTCCCCTCCAGCTCCAGGCTGGTCGCTGACTGTTGCAACCGCAGCCTTGCACGTCGAACTGACTGAATTTTTAAAGGGGGGGGGGAGGCGGGGCGGCGGCTAAGGTTCGTGTGGAACCCAGAAAGGATGTAATAGTGTTATTACGGCCCGAATTCTCTCTTACTGGTGGTGGGGGTGGGGGTGGGGTTTCCTGGTTGTATGGTCTGTGTGTGGGCGGCTCTGCCAGGCTTGAACCTGTATGTATGGACTGGTTCCATCAGAGATTGGGGCTGAGGTAGATGGGCTGTCTGAGCCAAAGGATGCATATGCACTCCAAGGTAAATCTGGAAATGAGAGCCATGGTGCTGAAAACTGTACTGTACCCCAAAAGGCTCACTGAATGAATTTCTTCAGTTTGGCAGCCAAGCACTCGCTTTTGGGGACTGAACTACCTAAAGCCCCCTTCCGGCATGTTGGAACTACTGTGCCTTCAACTAGTCCCACTAGATCCAAAAGTGAAAGATGCAAAATTGAAGAGGACAGTGCATTCTGCATCTCGGCATTTTTCATTGCCAAAGTAGGCAGAGGTTGGGAGCTCAGTTTTCTATGTTGCCTCCTTGAGAGGGTCTTTGGACATGATTATAGTATCCCTTCCAGCTTGCAGATGACTTGAACTGAGCATACAGGAAAAGCCTCTACTGGCTGCCTCAACTTTCAATTCAATGTCCTACTTAGTGGGGATACTGTGGGTGGGGATCCTTTTATTGTTGTCACTCTTCAGTCATTTTTGGACACCTGGGAAGCAGAAACTTCAGTAGACCCAATGCAAATCATCCAGACATTTATTAGTAGAATCGGACCTACTGTCTTTCACCTTTGGCTTATACTGTGTCATAGGCACCTTGTACATCTGTGTTAAAGCAGGTATTCTGAAATCTTTCTACAAGTGCTGAAAAAGCATGTATTGAGCTCTCCCTGGTATCTTAATAACCAAATTTGCACCAAATTGTCTACATTGCAGGGGGAATAACCATGCAAATTGACCACCATTTCTTTTAGGAATAGTAGCTGGGAAGTTTTCTTTTCCTTGGTATTAGATGTAACATGGCTGCCCCACTGGAATATAGTGAAATGTGGAAATTCAGCTAGAGGAGCTTGTTGAGTGTACAACACAGCCTTAGTCATTTCTCCAGTCAGAAGTCTAAATCACTGCAACATTTTTCACAGGTAGTAGATATAGTCCTGTATGCATTTTTGAGAAGATGCTGTTCTAGGGAAGCAGGAGCCCAGGAGCAGTCTATATAAGTGCTGTTGCTTTTTGAAGCTTGTTTGTGTGCATACGTGGCTATTAGTAATACTTTTCTCTTTTACTGTGACTTCACTTTACATTAGTCAAATTGTTTCCTGCAGTGCTTCAGGTTAGATGTTTTCAAAGTAAACCAGTCAGTAGTTTCAGAAAATGACCAACTACTCTATTAAAATGGAATACAGTACTGTACTGTACAGTGGTACCTTGTATAACAGACAGCTTGTATAACAGAAAATTTGTACAACATAAAAAATTCCGGAGATAGGGGAAATTTGCTTAACATAATTGCCTATGGGGAAAATCCGTACAACATAAAAATGGGATTACTCTGCTTTCAATGCATTCCTATGGGAATTTGTATAAAGGAAAATTTGCTTAACATAATTTCATTTGGAACGAATTAATTCCTTTATACAAGGTACCACTGTACTTCGTTTCAGAATGCCTTTCTCCTATTTCGACACCATCCATTTCTGCATGCTTAAATGTGGACAAACCAATATGACTCCCATTTAGTATAATCTTCAGAATTTAGAACTTTGCCCCTATCAGCAAAGGTGTCGAATGTAGTAGCCAAGTACCTAGTTGGACAGCCAGCAGGGTAATTATAGTTGAATGGCAACCATCTTTTGAGATACGTATCCCTCATGTTGCTGTGTATGTCTGATACAAACAAGGAAAAAAATTAAACAATGATTGGATCCTACAACAGAGGTATAATGAAATCTAACGGTTATAATGGGGTTTCTGAATAAGTGTGCTTAGGATTCTGCTGCCAACACCTATGGAAAACTTATAGCCCTCTAAATGCTACAGCTCCCTTCACCCCTAGTTATTAGTCTAGCACAGTGGTTCTCAACCTGTGGTTCCCTAGACGTTCCTGGACTGCAAATTCCAGAAGACTCCACCATCCGCTGTGCTGGAAGGGATTTCTGGGAGTTGTAGTCCAGGAACATCTGGGGAACCACAGGTTGAGAACCACTGGTCTAGCAACACACAGAGGACCACACATCACCATGCATACTGCTATTGTTAAAAATAAATAAAGAGCTGTGGAGTAACTGGATGAGCACACACAATTTTAAATTAAATATAGGTTGCAGCAGAGAGTTTCTCACCTGCATCAGGAACTTAGCTCCATGAATGGTGGTACAAAAATATACACAGAGAACTGAAGCTGCATCTGTGATAGTTCAGTCCTGTCCTTCCCCTTCTGCTGTAGGAAGTTTGTCATGGCAGAAAAGATAGGCAAGGGTTTGTGCTTAAGTAGGCTTCTTGTCTCATAATTTAAATATTTCAGAGATTGTGTGGGAGGGGCTGTGTGTTGGTAGTGTTGTAGTTGCTAACAGGTAGGCACCCATTAAACCACAACATAAGCAGTTATTAAAGAAGGAAGTAGGTGTCCACTAATCCAACTTTTGGAATCAAGGAGGAAACCTGAATAGGAGTTATGTCTTTAGAGCACAACTTGAGACTGAAAAAATGTGTGTTAAGTATTGTCATATTAGCTCTGACACAAATTGTTTTCTGTGCTCCCAATGGGCCATTTCATGCCTCAAAGCTTCCTTGCTTGCTAGACTTCCAAAGGGCTTTGTATGAATGAGGGCTTTGTCTCTGCAGATTGCAGTTGAAAATGGCTTCGGAGGGGCCTACAGCCAAGAGAAAGCGGAATGGATGGTGGGGGCCGTGGAACAGTACTTCCAAAGCAACGGTGAGATACCAAACCAAGCAAAACGTCCTAATAAGGCAGATTCAAGACTTGTGGAGATTATTATTTTTCTGTTTTCCGGTCCACAAGTATTCAAAATGATAATGCTAAGATCTAAGCCTGTAGTGAGATCTGGAAGTTGAGCCATGGCAACTACACTTCTTAGGTCGAACAAGATTCCCCAGTATTTGGCTTCCGGATAACCTCACCTGGACGACTGAGAATCTTCACAGTCTCTAATGAGATGTACCATATTTTGTGCTCCGTAAGGCGCACTGGATCATAAGACGCACCTAGTTTTAGAAGTATGTATGTGTGAAAAAAATATTCACACAGACATACAGTACTGTGGTCCTGGTACGTTTCCAGCCCCAGTTTACATTCCAGCTATGCTGCTCTTGGGAGGTCCGTAGTGGCAAGGCTGGAGAGTAAAATGTGAAGACAAGCCTCCCCCCACCCCCCAGGTCTCCATGCTGGGAAGCCTCCAGCCCTTGCATAGGCCTCTCGACCCCGTGCAGTTCCCACCCCAGCTGTAGCCTCAGTGGAGGCTTCCTGACACAGCTTTTTTTTAAAAAAAAATACCTTGCATGACTGATTTTTTTCCCAAGAATAGGAGAGTATTCAGGCCTACTGGAGATGATAGAGATGAGAAATGGGCTAGAGAGAGTAACCACCCACCATGATGACCATAGAGCTGCTCTTCAAGATATGCAGATTCATATTCTGCCGGTCTTGAAGAGTGACTATGGTCATTGTGATGGGTGGTTACTCTCTAGCCCATTTCTCATCTCTATGGTCTCCAGTAGAGCTGAATATTCTCTATATTCTATGGAAA
>JAHTLZ010003468.1:3157796-3199007 GCA_023846285.1 Phrynocephalus versicolor | reverse complement strand
CACACACACACCTCCAAATTCAGCATTGTACTGAGTAGTCAAGACATATTAGAGGGTGGCCCTGGAAGCTGTGCTCCAGAAGTCATAACTTTTCGCCAGTTTTGTTTGCTGAACAAAACTGATTTATTCAATCCAACCAGTATCGATGAATTGCCCTGGGAGAGCGAATTTGGGAGCTGATCATTCTGGCTCTTCCTATGGTGGCATCCCCGCCCCAGTCCTCCAGTTCTTGCTGTGCTGGTTGGCTTTTATTTATACCACCCTGGTTCCTGTCTTTAGCAGTGTATAAAGGTACTTGGAAGACCAAGATGATTCAGCCTTGGTTCTCCATCCTGGTGGGTGTGGGCGTGGGTCTCTTGTGTAGTCTCGTGGGATGGGATGAAGCAGTGGTTTTAATACCAGAAGGCTCTGGCCTGGCAAAAGCCTCTTGTGCTTGCTGCTGAGAAGGATATGCCCTCCTTCCTTTCTGGCAGGTGAGCCAGGAACTGTGCCTGTTCTTCAGCCAGTGCCAGCGAGGGGATGAAGCGGCAGTGCGCGAAGCCATTATACGCCTAACCCAGAAGAGGCAAGAAGCTAAGATGGCAGCAGCCACATCCCGGGCAGCTGAAGCAAGCAGCAGTGAGGAGGAGCCTGAGGAAGAGGTATGATGCCGATTGATCTTTAAAATGTTACAGCTGGGCTTACTCATCAGTCTGCCTGCCAGCTGGCTTCCCAAATCGGCAGACTTTGCTAACTACCTGTTCTCAGTGAGATAAGATGGGAATAAGAAGAGCAACACAGCTGAACGCTATTGAAAGGACAAACTACTGTAGATGGAACCTTTTGCCTATATTCCTGCTAAACTTGTCAGGTGGTTACGAACTGGTTCTTAATCCAGTACGGCTTCAAAATTGAAGTTTTGTAGGCCACCGTAGGACTCGTGTCTCCTCAGATTTCCTCAAGAAGGGACTTTGGTTAAACCTGCCTCCTCAGGACTGCTTTCTAATGAGTTGCCAAGCCATATGGGTTCAACATTCCTTTTAACCCCTTGTAATTTTAAAGGCCACATGCTTTAATTTTGGAAAGGAATTGACTTTGAAAAGAGACAGGCTGAAATGGTATGTGCCAGCTCCTAAGGCAAGGAAGCAGATTTTGTGCCCTACAAGCTCCATGCCGTCCCCTGAGACAGCTCACCTGGCCCTCCGGGGACCCCTGAAAAGCACACCACCAAATCTGGCTAGCGAGATGCAGTGCCAGGAAAAGACCCAAGCCAATGAAAGCAAGCTCACTCTGAGTGGCCACACCCAGGGAGGCGCAGAAGTCACTCACGCGCAACCGTGCCTTCTCCATGGTGGGCCCCTCGCTGTGGAACCATCTTCTGAGTGAGCTGCGCCTTGCACAGTCCTTGCCCGCCTTCAAAAAAGCACTTAAAACCATACTTTTTAGGGAGGCATTTGGCAACCTTTAATTTAATTTAATTTAATTTACTGTGGTTTTTTTCCTCGCCTTCTTGACGTTCTTTGCTGAGGGTCTCCCCCTTTTGCTTTGCTTTTGTTTGATTTTTTTCTTTTGTGTATTGTATTGTTAATTTTAATCCTGTTGTAAACTGCCCAGAGTTCCATTGGAAGATGGGCGGTATAGAAATAAAATAAAATAAAATAAAATAAAATAAAATAAAATAAAATAAATAAATAAATAAGCAAGCCTTTCAATGGCTTGCTTTCAACGGCTTGTTGCATTTGGTGGAACTAGAATACAATTTCAAGCAAACCCTGCATGTTTTGTTAAATTATTCCCACCAATTTGCTATTTGGTTTTGGTGGAAATGTCACGAATGTGAGGTGGGTCAGGAGAGGCCAAGATTGCTGCCATCCCGACCCCCAGATCAGCTGCCCCTGTTTGAAGAACTAGGCCAGTCCCTAACGGTTCCTTCCCTCTTTCTCAATCAGGCCATGGACTGTAATGCTGCTCCAAGCAGGAATGGACCACAACCCAGCCCTCCTCCTCGTCCCCCTCCTCCCCCCACAGATGATGCAGAAGATGGATGGACCTTAGTAAGGAAGAAGAAGTAGTGAAGCCTGAAAGCAAAACTCTGTTGACGTCTGCGGGCGTTCTGCTTGCACGGCTGCTGTCGGGGAGCGGAACTGTGTGCATCCCAAGGCCTGGGTATTTTTCTGTATGGACCGTGAAGAGAAGCAGCTTTACTGGGTGTTGTTGGTCACTGCCTACCTGGCATCCTCACAGTTGGGGGGTCTGCTATGGTGCGCACTTTCTGCTCCTGGCCTTCCCCCCCCTTCCGATTTAGCAGGAGCTCTCGTTCTGCAAGCAGGACCTGGGTGGAATCTCCTCTTGGTGATGCGGAGACTTTTTTTTTCTCCTTCAGCTCTCTTGGTGGGGCTGGAATGCCGTTGCCCCAAGCAGTGGCATAGCTTCTGCCACAGGGGCAGCCCTTTCCCCCATAACCAGGCCCATCCACTGTGTTGCCTGAAGGGGTCTTTTCAAGAGGCTCCTTATCTCTTGGTCCCCCTTCCCAAACCGGGCTGGGTTTTGGAAGACAAAAAGCTAAGTCAACTTCACCCTTTCTCCTCCCACCCCAAGAGAGGGGCAACTCCGTTTTCATCCTTATTCACAAGAAAGACATGAGTGTAACAGAACAAGGGGGGAAACACAAAATCCTGTATTTAAAAAAATGGACACTGGAAAACAAATACAACAATGGAACTAGAAAGTAAAATAGACAATACATGGATCTCGGTTGCAGAGATGGGACACTTCTGTCCATAGAAATGCCCCTTCCCTAACCTCTGTAGTGGCCAGCCACTGTACATGAATAACAATAAAATATTATTTTGGTAAGATTTTGTATATCCCTTAATACTGAGTCTTTTTTTTTTAATATAAAAGTTACATGCACTAGCTCTACACCGGAGGGGGCAGGGAGGGCAAAGAAGAGCAATTGGTACCAGCAAACACAGTTGGGAAACTTTCCGAAAACGAGGAAAGGGGTCCTGACTTCCCTTACGTTATGTCCACTTGTAGGCTGAAACAGTACAAGCCAAAGGGGGGGGGAATGGAAGAGCATTAGAAACTGGCTTTGGAGACCCTCCACGACAGTCCAGTAAAGATCAATACAGAACTCGAAGAAGCTCAGCCCTTTTCAAGTGCATTTCATCAAGACATAACTGTTTGAGAAAAATAATATATATATGGGCATGCATCATTCGCCCCTAGTACTAATGACCGTCTTCTTTTGGTATAACCCACTGGGGCCATCTCCACCACAGGCAACCTGCTAAAGAAGAGAAGGCTCATTTATTCGCATACCTCATGGTAGTTGCTCATCTTTCTTCAGCTTCCGTAGTTAAATGGAGCTCCTTGTGGGAATCTAGGTCCTAGCTCCTGCTGGAGCCTTACTCGTATATTGTGCACCTGACTTGGAAGAAAAGGAACCAAAGGGTAGGGAATGCTTTCCAATGTCTAGTAACTTGGGAGCTTTATAAGTGTTTTGTTTTTTCCCTTTATTTGCTTGAGTTTTTTGCACAGAGACTGTTTGGTTTTTTTATTTTGCTATTTCCCCCCTTGTGTGGGTACTTAACTTGTTAGACTGATTTTTTAAAAAAATTAAGTTAATTTAATATGTTAAAGGTGTGTATCTTGGTGGATTTTTTTAAAAAAAAAGATATCTCTGTCTCGTGCACACTAGCTGCTTTCAGAATAGACTGATTCTCTGCTGCCTTGCCTCTGCATTTTAAGAGTGATTTTAAAACCTCTTTAGAGTTGCAAAGATAAAATAAGGAAGGAGGAAAATCAGTATGTACTGTTTGCAAACCTCTTACAACAAGAATGGGATAAAACAATAATATTCATTCCAGTAGAACTTACATGCCATATGTATGGCTGACCAGATTAATTTACAAAGTCTCAATTTAAATATAGTAATAAGAAACACCAATTTAGCTTTATGCAGCTAGTTAAGGAGAGAAGTTTTGTGGGAGTTAATTTGTTATGTTAAAGGTGTATATATTGGTGGATTTTTTTAAAAAAAGATTTTTCTGTCTCGTGCGCGCTGGCTGCTTTCAGAATAGACTGGTTCTCTGTTGCCTTGCCTGCATTTTTAGAGTGATTTTAAAAGCTCTTTAGAGCTTTTGGGTGGATTCTCTATTGCCTGCTGTGCCTCTGCTTTTTTGAGTCATTTTTAAAGTTTGTTTAGCGATTTTTGACTACTAGTGCCAATAAATATGAATGGAGAAACCTGAAACAAATGACCCACATGGTGCCTTTCATATTAAGGGCCACTGTACAGGGGGGAAAAGCCGAAACAGTACACCCTGAAAAAAAAAAACAAATGAAACATGAATATTTTTGTGATACACAAGTTTCCTCAGTATACTTAGAGGAAATTATCAGCCTTCTTGTTTTGTTGTTGCTTTAGTTATGCAGTGAATGAGAAATCTGAAAAGCGGGGAGGAGTTCTCATTCCCACATAGGTTCTAGGCATGAGCAGGAATACCACTTTGAAGTAGAGTACAGTGGACCCTTGTATAACAAACAGTTTGTATAACACAAAATTTGTACAGCATAAAAAATTCCGGAGATAGGGGAAATTTGCTTAACATAATCGCCTATGGGGAAAATCCGTACAACATAAAAATGGGATTACTCTGTTTTCAATGCATTCCTATGGGAATTTGTATCAAGGAAAATTTGCTTAACATAATTTCATTTGGAACGAATTAATTCCTTACCACTGTACCTCATGTGACAACAAGCATTGGCACTATAAGTGTGCTGAGGAAACACCTGAAGTGAAGAGGGTCAAACTCTTAATTTGTCTGGCCATCTTTGAGATATTTCATAGCTAAAACAACACACCATGGATTCTTATTGCAAGGTAGAGCACCTCTTCGTCACCCTAATCACCAAATTCATATTCAGAGAAGTTTTCACGGACTGTATTCTAGGGAGCGGCAGGGCCAGAAGCACCCAGATGGCACCCAAAATATTCATATAATTCAGCTCATTAGGAAAAACAGACCAAGCCTCTCAGAGAGGAGAAACTTTGTCCAAAGTCCAGAAAACTGCCAATCGTATTGTAACAAGGAGGAACAGCACCATTCTCAGGACTCTTACAGTACCAGAGTGAGCTCCTGGGAGGGCTGGGCTTGGCCCACCAGCCTGAGGTTCCCCATTGCTGGGTTTGTGTGATATAAAGCAAGGACACTGGCTCAGATATAAAGGACATAAATGAAAATGGCTACCCTGCAAGTGAAATTCCCACATCTTTAGCCCGCATTGTGCTATAGTGATTCTCATACATTTCCCCACCAGCACACCCACTGAAAATTTCCCGGGCCTTTCCCCAAAATGGCTTAATAAACCTTTTCAACAAATCAAATATATGCGTATGCATATACCGAGCTCCTCCTTTTCTGGAGCACCATCAAGCGCAGCAGCATATTATGGAGCTCGTGGGCCCTAAAATGAAACCTCTGAGAAGGACTCAGGATTTGGGGGGGGGGGGGCCGGGGAGGAATCGGGGGGGAATTAGGAGAGTCCACTACTGTCAGGAATCACTCTCTCTATATATCTGGTCAGCCAGTTCCATAAGCCGGTCCTGGCTAGAACCGATCTGAATGCAGCAAAAGGGCAGAAAAGTCAAAGTAAGTGGCCAAGCACGGATGCCCTGACTTACGCAGCTTTTTTTGTGGACCACTTAAGGCAAAAGGCATCAGTGGGCCACCGTTTCAGCACCTTGACTCTAATGCGCCTCTACTTGGCTCGGATGTCCCAAGGGAGTTCTTACCTTCCTGCTGAAGTGAATGGGACTTAGAAGCAACGGGAGTCTCTTGCCTCAAGCCCTGCTCTATTCAAATCCGGTTTAGGGAATCTCTTTTTGTTGCCTTCCTCAAGCCTACGGCCCTTCCTGTGTGGCGGGAGACTAGACTACACCAGATGGCTCCATTGAGGCCTTTTTACCCTCTTGGGCTATGGCTCTTTTATTCCTGTTCCTCATAAAAATTTAAATAATTAAAAGGACCTGAAGATGGCATTTCCCAGACTTCCTTCCGCTGGCCACGTATTCAGAGGGCTCCCTCTACGGCTTTCCTTTCCTTAACCATTACACCATTTTGTTGTACTCGCTTATAATTTGAAAGCACCTAAAAGCCTAAGTTCCCAATTCTTTGTTGTTTTTAACCCAGCCACCGACTAGAAGAGTGAGCATGACATGACTATTGTCTGTCAGAGTTGTGCAAGTCCAGTCACTTTAGGGAATGCATAAGAGCAATCTTCGGTCGATTGTGCCCTGGAAGTCCAGGAAAAAAAAATAAGATAAAGAGGAAGAAGGGGGGTTCATTGGAATGTGGGGATTCATAAATATGGTCCACATTTTTTGGTAGAAGACCGTTGTTTTTCCTTCTTCTCGTGCCTATCCTTTTCGTCTCCAAAACGGCCCTTTGTGGCCCAGTTTGCCATTATGTGAATGCCGATTCTCCTCACGGGGACAAGAGACTTCAGGTCCTCACAGAAGACCAGATGCTAAGCTCAGTCTTCTTCCATCTGAGAGGTGGCCAACATTGTGGAAAAAAGGACAGACAACGTTCCACTTCATCTCGCAGATATGAGGAGAAGAACACGGGAGGTGGGTGAACGCTCAGGAGGGAACATGAACACACACACACACACACACACACACACACACACCTCTGCTAACATAAGCGGGTTCCACGCCCCTTTGCTCTTTCTCCCACAACCTTCCTACTCCCAGTAAGTGCTCAAAGAAGTAGTGGAGTCTGGAAGAACAGATCTTGGTCCAAATGTAAACCCAAAGGGCAAGTAGGACTGTTGGTGGGAAGAAAATCCGCCATCTTGGATCCGTTTCTCCCTCTGTGTACAATTCAAGAAGAGAAGGAAGCCAGAGCGGAAAGGGAAGTGTTGGGAGGGGAGCCCCCCCCACATGCTGCAGCTGGGACTAGGATCTATGGCCTAGAGCAAAACCTCAGCGCATGCAAGAGCCGCTCTGCAGCCAGGAAAGGCAGGGAAGGTTGTGCCCGAGGACAAGTCTCTGCCATCCTGATGCTGAGAAAAGAAAAGAAGGAAGGAAGAGGGGAAAGTGCCAGAGAGAGAGAGAAGGTGAAAAATGTTTCAAGTATACTGGTCAGAGAAGTCGGACCACGTTTCCCAGGGTGGGCTGAGGCAGTGATTCTTTAGTTCCCCCCAGTCTCCACGGTCTAGGTTCGTTCAGCCTCTGTGTCCTCGTCGGCCTCCTGGATGGAAGGGGGGCCCTTGGCTTCTTCTCCACGGCCAGCCCGGCTTAGCACTTCCATCCATCGTTGCCGGAGCTCCTCCGTCTCAGGGCTAAAATACCAGCACAGGTGGCTTTGGCTGATCCGGAAAGCATGGCGACGATCCACTCGCTCGCCGGGTTCGGGAAGGTTCACCTCAAAGCCAATCAGAGGCATCGAGCGCTGGGCCTTCCCCTCCTGGGGGGGGGGGGCACAGACCCCTCAAGATCAAAGGGCACAAAGAGCATTAAAAAGGGGGGCGTCGGGGAAGGGTGGGGAGGGCTCACTTCAATTGCCTGCCTCCCTGGCTATTCTCCCTTCCCGAGAGATGCCAGAAAGAAATGTGGCTGGCGCCACCCTCAACTTTCCTTCCCGAGTAACCCAGGTGAGAAGAGGCCCTGTTGAGAAAGGGGAAGCAGGCCATACCTGAGGAGCTCCGTAGATGTACAGCACCAGGGGTTCGTTTTCCGGGATGACAAACCAGCCTTTGTGCCAGGCCTTCCCTCCCTTTTCCATGTAGTGCAAGAAGCTGCAGATCACACTGTTCTCTGCCACCACAGAAGCCTGTTTCTGTAAAGCAAAGTGTTCTGCTTATATACCGCCCCATAGCACTTCACGTAGTCTCTGGGTGGTTTAGTTTTTTAATGATAGTATGCAGCCTACACATTAACCCCCCCCCCCAGCAAGCTGGGTACTCATTTTACCGACCTCGGCAGGATGGAAGGCTGAGTCAATCTTGAGCCTGCTACCTAGGATTGAATCCCAAGTCGTGAGCACAATTTTACCTGCAGTACAAGCATTTAACCACTGCACCAGGAGGAAGGGTTATGCATAGTAACCATTTTGTCTATGCAGGCCATGAAGGGAGATACAGCAAGGGTGGTGGTGGTTAGGACGTGGGACATATGGAGGCACCTCTTTTGAGCCATGAAACTTATCAAATGTCTAGGGCCAATCTCTCTCTCTCTCTTTCTTGCTCAGCCTGGCTATGTCACAAGGCTATTTCCAGGACAAAACAGGGAAGAGGAAAGGCCACAGCTAGGCCACCCCTGAGATCAGTGGAGGAAAGGCAAGGGAGGCATGTAATTCATAAACAGCATAAAGCATGGTGTCGGGGTAGAACTGGGATGACCCAAGCTTCCATTCTTATTTAGCCATACAGGGTGACAGGCAAACCTTCACAGGCTTGTTGGAGGGGTAAAAGGGTGGCGGCCATGGGTTCTCTGGAGCAAAAGAACATGCAGAGTCTCCTTTCTGAAATCAATCCGCATATTGGGCTCTCCCGCTAATAGTTTGGTAGCTCCTAGATAGTTAGGGCGTGAATGGAGGAAGTATGATCAGGAACAGAACTTTTGGACCCTCAGGCATGTCCAAACTTTGGCCCTCCAGATGTTTTGGACCACAACTCCCACAGTCCTTTGCCATTGGCAATCTAAGCTTAGAATTCTGGGAGTTGTGATCCAAAACATCAGGAGGGCCAAAGTTTGGACATGCATGCAAGATTTGGGCCTGTGACTCGCACAAGACCATTGGCCACGAAGACATGGCCTTCTGGGAGTTGAACCCCAACCGCCTAGGAACGCCCAACCCACCTCTGGTATGCCTGTAACATTTAACTTATTTTATTTTATTTTTATTTAGAGTATTTTTACCCCACCTTTCTCCTCGGAAAAGGACCCAAGGCGGCTTACAGTAATGAGGGACAATCTACAGTCCAGTACAATTAAGACATGTTCAAGTATTGAGAACAAGGAAATGAGGGACAACCTTAAAGCTACAGGAGAAGGTGAGCAGTTAAAGAGAGAGTAAAAAAAATATTTTCCAAGTAAATAGTGGAGGGCCAGTAGACAATTCAGCTTTCCAAGCACTTTTTTTGTTACTTTGCTTTCTTAGGAGCAAGAACTATGATATTTGTGCACATTAGAAAAAGGAACGCCCGGCGCCCTCAGAATGCAATCCATCAGGCAACAAAAGATGGTGCCTGACAGGAACAACAGGCCAGCTGCTTCTGCAGGGTAACCTGCTCGCCATGTCTGCTGATGTCAGGAGGTAATATCCTGCCTCTAAATGCCATGGGCTTGGATCTGAGCCAGAGTTCCAGCCTGGCCCACCCAGCATCTTCCCAGTCAGGACGGACATAGCACGGGTGAGTACCAGACATCCAGGATGTCTTCTCTGGAAACTAACCCATCTCTATGCTGATGCACTGGGAGAGGCCTGGAGAAGACGAGTGGCTGGTGGGGAGAACCCTCATCAGCCAGAGAAAAATCCTAGCCTAGAGTACCATTTTGTGGCTTAGGGTAGGACTTGAGAGACCCAGCTTCAAATCCTTGATTAGCTACCAAGGTCGCTGCACGACTTGAGGAGGAGGACAGCTTCTTCCAGCATTGGCCTAATGGGGGTGGTGCATAAATCTACCAAATAAATAAATCTACCTCATAATTGACTGAGGGGGGGTATTAAAAAGTGGGGAGGTAATATGTGTGCCACCCTGAACTGTTCAGAGGAACTAGAATAAAATCTGAACGTACGCATAGGCCACTCAAGATGTGTCTGTGCAAAGTAATTTTTTTAAAATCACTTGTTAAAAAGAAAAAAAATTCTCCTTTGTCCCAGCAGATAACCAGGCCTGTTGATGGCAGCACACTCTCACCCACCGTGGTGAGTTTGATCTGCACCACCAAGGGAGCCACCGTTGACTCATTTGCTACAAAGTTCCTTTTGTAGATGCAATAGGAGTACAGTGGTACCTTGTATAAAGGAATTAATTTGTTCCAAATGAAAGTATATTAAGCAAATTTTCCTTTATACAAATTTCCCATAGGAATGCATTGAAAACAGAGTGATCCCATTTTTATGTTGTACAGATTTGCCCCATAGGCGATTATGTTAAGCAAATTTCCCCTATCTCCAGAATTTTTTATGTTGTACAAATTTTGTGTTATACAAACCGTTTGTTATACAAGGGTCCACTGTACATTTAAGGCAAGCTTACGAGACCTTGTCTAAAGATACACACAATGTGGCATGATGAAGGATAGGGGTGGGCTAGCATGGTGTAAAAAAGAAGGGGCAACGGAGGAAGGGGAATTGCAGAGAACTCCCCACCACCACCACTTGAGGGTCAAACTACATGTAGCATTAAACCTACAGCATGCAGCTAGAGGTTATCTCCCTTCCTACTTGATAGCTGCTAATCAAACCAGGACTGCCACATGCAGGTAGAGGCAAATTTCAAGTTATCCCTCTGAATCGGTTTGTTATCTAGAAATTGGCACCAACTAGGGTGCATGCCTTGTTTGGTTTTGTTTTGTTAGTTAGTTTGTTTGTTTGATATACCTCATAAGACCATCTGGCCCAAAGGCCACTCTGGGCAGTTTACAGGGTTATAAAATACAAAACAACGCAGTGCAAATAAATAAAAAAACCAAAACAGAAATCAAATTAACATTAGCATAAACTCGAACATATAAAACAAATCACAGTCCAAATAATAAAGCAAAAGCAGCCACCATATGTAGATACAAGTTGCAAGCTCAGAGATGTATGTATGAGGTCGGCTATGCACGGCTGCGCCTTCTCCGTTGTGGGCCCCTCGTTATGGAACCACCTTCCGAGTGAGCTGCGCCTTGCACAGTCCCTGCCCGCCTTCAAAAAGGCCTTGAAAACCATGCTTTTTAGGGAGGCATATGGCGACCTACTTTAACTTTATGTTGTTTTTTCCCTCTAATCTCCTCCCGCCCCCCTGATGTAGCTTGCCCAGGGTTTTCCCCCTTTTTTATCTGTATTTTGATGTTTTTCACCGGTATATTGATGTCTTTTTACTTGTAAACCGCCCAGAGTTCCAGTTTGGAAGATGGGCGGTATAAAAATGAAACAAACAAACAAACAAACAAACAAACAAACAAACAAACAAACAAACAAACAAACAACACCAAAGGATAAAAATAAATAAATCACAAAGGGGTAAAAATACAGTAGGACCCCCGGTCCTGGTACCCACTGGTGATTGGCCCCTGGCCTTCCCGTGGATTATGAAAACCATGGGTAAGAGATAATGCCAAAAAAATCCCCCAAAACTGCTCTTTGGTGACAGCAGCTTGCTTTATGGCGGCTGTTTTGTGACAGCATCTTGCTTTGTGGCTGCCGTTTGTGACAGTAGCGTGCTTTGCAGCTGCTGGATTGTTTATTTATTTATTTTTCTCTGCCAACCATGGATAACTGAATCAGTGGTTAATGAATCAGTGGATACATGGATCCTGCTGTAATAAGATAGAGCCATAAAAGTTCTACTGTTTTTGTTTTTTTTAAGCTTCTTGTGCGGCAACCTTCTAGATAAAATCTGCATGCATGGATTTAAAAATTTCTCTCTTCTTCATGCTGCCTCCAATCCCAATCGGGGACTGCCTTCCACATTTATGTCAAGAGCAGTGGCTCCCAACTTTACGTAATCCCTTGGGTTGCAACTACCAGCAACCCTGGCCAGCACACAGCTGGTGGGGATGGCTTTGGGGAACTGCAGCCTAAAAGCACCTGGGTCACTCAAGGTCAGGGGCCATAGCTCTCGGGTGTAAAGAAAACGCTCCTGAGCTGTATCTTTCAAGTAGCCTGCAATTTGACCACAAGATTTCTCCCGGCTCTTTGTGTCTTTCACAGGTTCTTCTGATAAAACATTTATAACCAAAAGAAAACATGCATAATCAACAAGATTAACTTGGTAGTACAGCACATGCTATTTTGGGGCAGACAACACATTTCCAGAGTGTCTTGAGTGAAGAGCGTCTCAGCCAACAAAACGAGGCTATCACTCCCACCCGATGTCTGTCAGCAGCTACCTAGGTAAGGCAGTCCTTATATACTCATCCAAGAGGACTAAAAACTTTAAAAGAGCACTTTTTTTAAAAAAAAATTGGATTAGTCTTTTCATATAAATTGGATGGGTATGCTGAACGGCCCTTCTAAGATTTCCAGGAATATGAAATGAAAAAAATTCTTTACATAGCATGGGGCTTTTCTACTCTCCACTGCCCCAGTCCTGTGGGTCCTGGAAACACAACTGCTAGACACGAAGTGCTCTCCCTTTCACTGGCCAACCCAAAAGCCATGCCCAGGTGCAGCATCCCAAAGAGGAAGCCCTGTGGCAAGGTAAGGATGGAGGCAATAATGAAAGGACCACAGAAAAGGCTGGCGAGTGCCTTTGCCCGATAAAAAGCAGAGGGAATTTGTTGCGCACCCAGCCACTGAAGGGGTCGGCTTCAAAAGGAGGCGGGGTTTCACAACCAGAAGGACTTCACCGAACGAGAAGGGCAAATCGTACCTCCAGAATGGATCTCCGGCGCTGAGGTGTGTTGGGGTGCGGGGCGGGACTAGCCGGGGAGCCCTGGAGCATGGTGTAGCAGTCCGTGCAGACCCGGTTGGGGCGGTTGTTGTCGTAGACCAGGCGGGCCCGGAACTCGGAACATTTCCCACAAACCACCTGAAACGAGTGGGTGAGAAGACAACTGTGGTTGTAGAGCCCGTATAGAAGAAGGCACCAACAGCTGCAATTGGAGGTATGCCTTGTGTGTGTGCTGAAAACAAACTCCTGCAAAGTGACAGCCACTATGCACAGAGAGAAGAGTTTTAGCCTGCATGCCATCTTTTATTGAGTTGGTTGGTCATGTGTTTGGACTATACAAGTCCTACAATCGATCAACTGCAAATTGTGGGAATTGTAGTCCAAAGCCATGCCGACATCTGCAGCAGAACTACCCCAAAGCACTTTGCTACTTGATTTTACTAAAAACATAAAATGGCTGAGTATCAGTGGCAGCTCCAGGTTTGCACTCCTCTCATCTCACCAGGCCTACCTCTTCTTTGCACCCTGTTGCCACCCTGGGGCTGTTTGCTTGTTTGGGCGCTTTTACACGACCCCTAAAATCTGAGGCAAAGGGCTCCCAGATGCAGAGCTTAAAATTGTTTTCCCACCAGCTCCAGACTTTTAAAAAAATTAAGTACGACCACGCCCATCTAAGCGTGCCCCAGTGCATTTTAAAAGCACCTGGTCTCTGGAGATAAAAAAATTTCCAGTGCAGACTATAAAGCTGTGGATGCCGGGCTCTCCTCGCCTTTTGTTGTCCTCCCACCCCTTTAACAGCCTGGAATGTCTACGGGGCTGCTCCAACCGGCAGAGGGAGATGAGCCTGCATTTTTTCCTCTCCCTTTTTTTCCTCCCTCCCCTCATGCAGACAGTACCAATGGAGTGCGGAGGGGTGGGAACACAGAAAGCAGAACAAACCCTCATGATTTGTGGTCCAAATTTAAGTTGCCAGCGGATCTTAGGGGTCGTGTAAAAGCACCCTTTGTCTACTTGGGTCCATTGCCACAGTCCATGCAGCCGTCCCTATCCTGATGCCCTCCAGATATATTAGACCACAAAGTCCATCATCAAGAACCCATTGTCTGCACCAAATGTAGGGGTACAGGAAATATAGTCCAACAAATAAGAAAAGCACTAGATTGGGGAAGGCTGCTGATATAAAGCAGGCAGAACATACTCCTTCCTTCCTTCCTTCCTTCCTTCTTCAGTTTACTTGGAGTGACCCATCAGCAAAATTCCAGAGGAATGGCAACAGTCCACAGGCCTTAAATATGCTGGTGAGGGGATGTGGTAGAATGTACAATTGCAGCTTCTAAGGGATATGACTGGTTCTTTGGGGGACTATTTTTTTAGGCTAATGAGGGACATTGGAAGGGTTGGAGAAGCAGATGCCACCTTCCATGGCTCTTACACAGTCATGACACCCACGAACATTTTTAGAGGCTGCATGGCTTGTCACTTGAGTAGCTCCAGCCTTGCCATTAGACAGATAGAGGCAGCTGATTTGGGAAATCATGAAAAGGCAGCAAACATTTAGGTCAGGCATGTCCAAACTTTGGCCCTCCTGATGTTTTGGACCACAACTCCCAGAATTCCAAGCCTGTATTGCCAATGACAAAGGACTGTGGGAGTTGTGGTCCAAAACATCTGGATGGCTGATGTTTGGACATGCCTGACTTAGGTGCTGAATTCTTATTGCTGCGTGAGAATGCTTGGCAGATTTTCTGCCTACAGCGTCAACAACTCTTGTGTACTCTGCACATTTACTTGAGGGACAGGATGCTGTCATTTGCTAATCCACCTCATACGCCAAAATGTCTTGGGCTAGCCCCGCTTACCAGAGGTATGGGCCTCAACCATGCTAACCCCTAACACTAGGGGGGTCACTGGCGGAGACGACCCTTGGGTCAACACTCTTTAAACTTGCTGATCTAGGACCTGCTAGCTCCTCTTTCCAAAGCCCATCTCCCTGGCCACTGCCCATGCTCGCTGAAGATGGAAGGAGTAACAGGGCTCCTTAGCACCTAGAGAGATGGTGCTAAGGAGCCCTGTTCCTTAGCCTCGAACAGTGGTTCCCAACCTGGGGGTCAGGACCCCTTTGGGGGACGAACGGCCATTTCAGAGGGGTTGCCATGAACCAGTGAAGAAAAAGGCACAAACGGCTTGGGTCTGGAGGAGGAGGTGCAGGAGGGGGGGAAGTGAGTTACAGCTTGATAGGTTGGAGGGGATGTCATTCAGTGGCACCGGAGGCTTTGATTGGCTGAGGGTGCCTGTAGAGGGAAGTTCTCTATGGCCCCTGAGGCCGTGGCCTGCCAAAGGGGGCTTGTGGCCTCTTCCAAGCAGGGCAAGGTGGGTCACCACAACATGAGGAACTGGATTAAAGGGTTGCAGCGTCAGGAAGGTTGGGAGCCACTGTCCTAGGACGTCCTCTCTCCAAACGTACCAAGATTTCATGGCAGACGACACAGATTAGTCAGGGAGGAACAATCCCCCGCAGGCAGAACGCTGTCAAGAAACGGAAAGCCCAGAGAAAAGCAAAACGCAGCTGGGAACAAGAGTTAACATGCTGACAACACACTAGCTTATTCATGCGTACATTGTGCGCCCGGCCCCCTCTCCAAGGAGGCTATTCAAATGAAAACAAACAGCATGTGCCTGCTTGTGCAGCCGCATGAAATGCAACGCAGGCAGTCTCCCTGTCGAAAAACTCTTACGTGGCCGCAAGCCCGGCAATGGTGTCTCCGCTTGGTGAGGGCGTTAAAGGATTCCTTGCACTGCATACACAAGGTGACTTCTTTTTCCCGGATTGGCGTGGGCGCCCGCCGGCCTAGTTCGCAACCCTGCAGGGGAAAGACAGCAGGGCGAAAGGCATGAGGAACGCTGGAGGGCAACGGGATGAATCAATCTGATCCATCGACTGAATGATCCATGATCAATGACAGATAAAGCAGACACCAAGTGGTGCATCCAGAAGAACCTACATCTGCTTCTAACCAACTGAAACCTCAACATTCAGGAAAACAACGGGCACTCTATGTAATGTTGCAAGGCAGTCAGGAGACGCCCCTCCCCACATACACACACCCTGAAGCTTCAGAATATAACACTGTCCAAAAATTCAGTCCAAATGTTCCGGAAATAGGCACACCCCTCATGATTTGCATTTTCTAGCCTACGGTATAGCCAAGGGACCCTTTAAAATGTGCAAGCAATGTCTGTGAATTTCCCAAAGCTGGACAAAATAACTGAGAAAGATTTCCAAAAGATCAGTGGGAGAGCAGGAGGAGCCCTTCGGATCCCTGTGCAGGATCTGGCCCCCTCTGCCAAGCAGAACGCTGTATGCAAAATTGGAGAAACCGTGCCAGCCTGCATCATTTGTGCGGGTGGTAGAATTCTGATCTTGCAGAATATTTGGCAGAGGATACACGGGGTGGGGGTGGGGATAACAGAACACATTTACATCTGGACAAAATCTTAAAGCCTCACGGCTGCAGTTCTCCTCATATGATGAGTCAAGAGACTCAAACCTCCAACAGAGAAAGGGGGAGAGATAGAGGGTATTTGTACATGACCCCTAAACTCCGCAGCAAATGGCTGCCAGCTCCGGACCTTACAATTGTTTCCCCACCAGCTCCGGAGTTTGCAGGAAATTAAGTGCGAACACGCCCACTTAAGCGCATCCCAGCGCACTTTTCATGTACCTGCTCTCGGAGGGTGAAAATCCCCAGATCCGGATGTAATCTGGTGAGTGCCGGGCTCTCCTCGCTTCTGTTTGTTTTTTTTGCCTCCCGCCCCTTTAAGAGAAGGGATCAGGACGACGACGGGCGGCTTCGGAGGTGAGCCTGCATTTTTTTCCTCTCTTTTTTTCTCCCTCCCCTCACGCAGGCAGGAGCAAGGAAGAGCGGAGGGGTGGGGACGCAGGAAGAGCAACGAACCCCCAAGATCTCTGGTCCGAATTTAAGTGGCCAGCGGATCTTAGGGGTCGTGTGAAAAGGCCCAGAGAAAGAAAAAGATTTGGAGTGGGAGTGGGGGTGGGGGTGGGGGTGGAGGAGAGACTCACTGGGGAACTGGGTGGTGTTTCATCTTCGCTGACCAGCTGCTTGAACATCTCTAAAGTCTGCTCATGCTTCTGGATGGTTGCCTGTATCGCCTGGCGGTTTAAACAACAGAGTTATTTGTTGTGGCCACAGATAAGCAGAAGCTTAGGGATATCCCTGTGCCCAAACATGCCTCCATCCCTTGCCAGTTTCTCTCTGGCAAAGAGTGGTGGAGAAGACAACAGCGATTCCCTTTTTCCCCCGCCCCCGTCTCTCCCTCTGTCCTATTCTCAGCCTCACGTTGTTCTCCCTGTCTGGCGGGAATAGAGGCAAAGATGCAAATGCTCCAGCAGATACTATATGCATCAGTATCCAAGTGCCTGCTTCGGCACGGTGCCACAACCCACAGTGTCAAGGCAGCGACGCAGCGGAACCGGGCAAGACTTCTGCTCTACAGTCACTGCCCCCTCAGACGTGAAATGTCAAGCATGTCGGCAGAGTCTAGACCAGTGATGGCAAACCTTTTAGAGACTGAGTGCCCAAACTGCAATTCAAAACCCACTATTTTTTTTTTTTGCAAAGTGCCAGTGCAGTAATTTAACCTGTATACAGGTGGCTGTGAAGGGGCGATGTTGGGTGCCCACAGAAAGGGCTCCGAGTGCCACCTTTGGCACCCGTGCTATAGGTTCGCCATCACTGGTCTAGACCTCCTCATCTTCTATTTACAACCCACCCAGAGTTTTCCCAGGATGATAACTGCCCCCTTTTCTTCAAACCATAAATACATTTGGAATGATGACATTTTTGCTTTTGACAAGTAACATAAGGAGCCCTCCTTGGTATGTCATGTCCTGTAAAATCTACCACCTCTTTTTCCAGGACAATCTCTGAAAGCCAACCCTGAAAGGATGACAAGTTCCCTCCTGTCCACTGCAAGGGAAAATAAGCCTCTCTCTTCCTCACATCCCCTTCTCCCGAAGCAAGCAGAAAAGGGCTTTGCAGAACAGGAGGTTCAAGACAGGAAAAGATGAGTCCTCTACTTCCTTCAGCCTCCCCGGAGGTAAAAGGCAACATTACGTAGCAGGTACAGAAGACCAACAGTTACCTGGATCCAGTCTCTCTTCTCCTCTTCAGTCCTAAGGAAGAATAACAGAAACACATTAGGGGACACACTGATGGAGTGTTTGATGGATTGATGGGAACTGGGGAGCAAGTGACCCTCCGGAGGTTTCTGCCTGGCCGTGGGAAATTGTGCCAGCCTCCAAAACTGATGCAGATTTCAGAACACAAGATATTACGGTGGGCAACTTGGCTGCGGATTATTTTATCAGCACCTGGAAGGCCAGAGGCCACCCATAACTGACTTGGCCTGGGCTGGTGGCGGTGGTGGCACAGAGCTGGACCGGCATTCCTCCCGCCATTATTGCTCCCTCTTTGGTAGAGTGGCTTGGTCACCCGAGTATGGATCATGTTGGCTGGGGAGGACGATAGAAACTGTAATCCGTCCCGCACGGTACCTCACACTGTGACAGCAAGACTCTTAGAAGACAGCTAAGAGGAAGAAGCAGCAAGGACAGCAGTGGGGTGTCCAAGCCACATTGTCCACGGGCTGGAAATCCTTTTCCCTTGGTGGGAACAATGGGAAGGGCCAATGAGTGAGTTCCCTGGGTTGTACCTGGCCTGAAGTTCTAAGGATCGCTGCTTCCCTGATACAAGGAAGGTCCGAGGCACATTGAGGCTGCTGGTCTCTTTCAACTGTAGAGAAATAAGGCAAGGAGGTCAACAGGGTTGGGACCAACCACGCCATCACAAGCAACGAAGTCAGAGGCTGTAGAACTTGCAAAAGTTACATTTTCAGACCATTGCTCCTGCAAATCTCCCAGCCATCATGACTACTTTCCAGACCTAACTTCATTGATGACTTCTTCTTTTTTTGGGGGGGGGGGTGTATGAAGAAACCCCTGTTCCCCAACTCAGTTCCCCTTGACTCATCTAATCAGACAATCTGAACCATCACTCCGATCTACCTCAAATACCGACACAGAATATAGGTTTCTATTTGAGGCGTTTTGAAGGAATACATTATGGACCCTAAACAAAGTCCTCTATTGTTTTAGTCTTTATGGCTGATTCATCCTGCTTCTTTGTCCCTAACGCTTCTTTCTGTGTGGTTTTGTGGAACTGCTCTCTAAGGTCTGTTGTTTTGTAAAAAGGACATGGTTGTTTAATTAAAAACATAATCCCAAGCACCAGAAAGGAAGAGTAATTTTTTTAATGAAAACGTATTCCTCCCAACATTGTCTCAAACAAATGAGTGTCAGATGGAACTAGCTGACATATTCGGCTGCAAGTCAAGGAAAGGACATGTAGGAATATAGGAAGCGGCGGGATCCTGGCTCAGGCTCTTGGTCTATCCCACCCAGTGCTGTCGACAATGACTGGCAGCTGCAATCCAGACGTTCAGGTGGGATTCTTTCCCAGCGCTCTCTGGAATGCCCTGGGACGCCCAGGAGGGTCTTCCCCGTCCAAGTACTATCCAGGCCCAACTCACTTTACCTTCTGGAATCAAACTGGGAAAACAGCTGGATCGGGTGAGAATCAAACCATAGTCGTGCACATCTCAACTAGGCTACGAACCTGCCTTGTGCTGTTTGTAGCCACTGTCTGTCTGCCAGAAACACATCACGTTGGATTAGTTCTCCATTCCAGAAAAAGCAGGCCAGAATAATAAACCAGGAATTAACTGCAATGTGCCTGAGCTCCTCCCTGGCCACTCCTCAACTGTAACTAACCTGTTCCCAGTTTCAACTCGGGATTGATAAAAATAAAATGAAAACTTGATATTTTGCTCTAGCACCTGGAAACTCTTACATTTTGCTCCCCATTCTCCCCACCCCCTTTTACCTCCATCCCGTCCACATCTATACGAGCACGGACTCCGAATTTCTGGCCAATAAGACGCAGCTTTGGCACGCAGTAGAGCAACCTGTCATTGAACTGAACAAAAAAAGAGAGAGTTGGGAGTTAAGTTAAAGGATGCTGAGGACTCCCTGCCATGTTCCTTCTTTCTGAGCTTTGGTCAGGTAAAACCAAGGGAAAAGGGGGCATTCTCACCAGAATGAGGTACCGGTCTTGTGTTGTACCATTCTTGGCAGATAACTTCAGGATGTGCCCTTCCTTGATGAGCTCGTTAGTGGGACTGACGATGTCTTCCTCGCCTCCCAGCAGCTCATATACCTTCAGCAGTGAGTGCATCCTTTCCTGGAAGAGTTACAGTCATTCCTCATTTAATGCTGGCCTCATCACAGTTTTTAAGACACGTCACTATCATTTGTTCTTTTGGGGGGTGGGGGGGGTGGACAATTGATAAGGGAGTGAGGGGTGCTTTGGGCCACTTTTATCAATGCTAAATTGCTTTTTGATTGACCAAATTAACAGCTATTTCTATTAATGAGTAAGGGAACAAATGAGAATCTGACAACTTTTAAAAATACTTCAACACATTAACGCCCTTTAACAATCACACATTAACACTACCACTTCTAAGTTGGGAAGAAAACAGCCTTATGCTAGTCAGATAATTGTCCATCTAGCCTCCTAGTGTCTCCTGGGACGTGGCAGGATCTCTTTAGGATCTCAGGAAGCGATCTTTCTCATCACCTGCTACCCAGTCCATTTAAATGGAGATGTTCAGACTCCCTGCATTCAGCACTGGTGCTCTGTTTCTGAACTATATTCCCTGCTCCTTAGAGGCTGCAAAACAAATCATCATGTACTAAATCTAATACAGTAGGGCTGCCGTATCTGTGAGAAGAGTAGCCACAGCTTCACTTTGCCTGAAAATACTAAATAAACAAAAGACTCCAAAAATACACATTTCCAAGGTGTATTACCAGAACTGGCCACTAGAGGGAACCAGAGACTATGCTATATACCAGGGGTCCTCAACTATGGCACGCAGGCCAGATCTGGCACGCCAGCGTCCTAAATCTGGCCCCAACACCCATTGCCTTCCCACCTGAGCCAAAAACTCACCACACAGTAGCAGCAGCAGCTACTGCCGCCTCAGCCGCCAATGTGAGGGCAAAGCTCATGGTTGCCCATAGCATCTTGTGGGGGTGAGCAGGATAAGTCTTCCCCTACCCCCCCCTTGGAGCTGCGGGAGAAGTGGGGCTGCGAGAAGAGCGGCATTGGGCGGGGGGGCGAAGTAGGTCAGGCCTTCCCTCTCCCTCCTCAGAGCTGCACTGGGAAGCTGCAGGGTTCGGACCCCAAAAGTGTCTGAGGGACAGTGAACTGGCACCCTGTTTAAAAAGTGTGAGGACCCCTGCTATATACTGTATACTGTAGCATTTCTATATCCAATGCTTTTCGGCATTTATGGGGAGCTTGTAACCAACCCCCCTCAGATACCACAGTCCTGCTCTATTGGTCATGCAAGTGTGCCTGAATTAGCCTTGTAGTCCTCTGGCCCTTTAATCCCTCTCACATGACCAGTCCTCCGAAGCACCCAGTTCTCACCGCATTCACAAGGTCCTTCTAGGCCCCCTCCCCACCCCCCGTAAAGAGAATTACCACATGCTATCCCCTTCAACTCTTACCATTTTGCGGATGGCTGCGTTTGAGTGCTCTGCAGCCGTTGCAATGAGTTCCAGGGATTCTGAAGCAGGAGGAAAAGGAGGGTATGCATTACCAGGCTACCAAAGGAATCTACTAGCCCATCAATTACGATAACAGCAGAAATATACCATGCTCTTGCCATGCATTTGGGCCTCTGTAAATACCAAGTCATCCAGGGCTATTTAGTGGGCAGGAGCCACTGTACCAAAGACTAGACTCCAGATTTGGTTTGCATTTGTTTTAGAGACCCAGTAGCTCAGGCATGTCCAAACTTCGGCCCTCCTGATGTTTTGGACCACAACTCCCAGAATTCTAAGCTTAAATTGCCAATGACAAAGGACTGTGGGAGTTGCGGTCCAAAACATCTAGAGGGCCGAAGTTTGGACATGCCTGAAGTAGCTGGAAGCCTCTACAGCTAGACCCACCTCACTGACTACCACTGCCTGGCCTCCCAGACGGCACCAAAGAGACAGCTTATGCAAGTAGGGGGAGTAGTTGCTGGAACCTTGGGATTGGCCAGCAGCCCTGCAGAGGCCAGCTGTCAGATCGTGGCCTTACGTCTTTCACTCAGATTGCCTGAGGTCCCTCTAAGAAGCTGAAGTACTGAATGCTTTGGATACTCAAGTAACTCCAGGGAGAGAAGACTGCAGCAGCCAGCATAAAGGTGCACATCATCACGCCCTCTAGGAAGCCCAGGGTACACCTCCCAGACTGGCCTTATCTGCCCTGCCCTGGTCTTCCTGCTGCCCCCTGCATTTGCACTCACTCTGGGCATCCTTGCAATCAGGCGAGTCCTGAGGGAGCTTGAAAAGATAATCCTTCAGCAGCAGCTCGTAGCGAGGAATTCTCTGGACCGGCTCCAGCATGTGGTGCTGCAGGGTGAGGTTCCCACATATTTCTTCCCGCTGTGACACACACAGAGAGAGTAGTCTCAAGAGAACGGCCCGCCTGACTGTTTTCCAAGAGCAACAGGCTTGTTCCCAGATGGAAAAGACGCCCAGGGAACTCAAGGCAGAACCCACAGAGCCCGGATCAAGCTTCCCTTAAGAGGTCTGAGCAGCTGATGCAACACCGGGCTCCTTCCTGGCAAATCCTTCCCTTCCAAATACTCACCACCTGCTCAGATCAAGGGTGGGGAAACAGGTCTGCCCTTCCTTCGATGTGGTTGGTTGGGCTATCCCTCCCATCAAGCCATCAACCATTATAAGCAAGAACGAATGGAGGCAGGGATGGGAGGAAGATTTAGAGAGCGTCCCATGATCTCCGAGCCTAATTTAGTTCTTAATCAGGCCATGAAGCACAAATACAGTCCTCCTGCCTCTAACCCTAAATCAGGGGTTCCCACCAACCCACCCTTTTCCATACACGCTGACTGCTAGTATGAGGAATAGCACCTCAACAAAGGATTTCCATTTGTGGGCAGTAGAAGCACATTCAATTTATAAAACTCAGTCAATAATATTATTGTAAGTGTTTTGAGCACTTGGTGTGGGTGTGGGTGGGACTGCTATACAAATATTGGCCCGAGGCCTAGAAAGGAAACAGAGCTGTGTTCAAAGGAAGGGCCAGCTTTTTATCGTCTTTCATTTAATTTTGTCGCTTTTAATTACCTTTTATTGTTGGCTGTAGAATTAATTCAGATCTGAGTTTTGTTTCTTGTTTTATTGTTACACATATGGCGGCAAACAACCCTGAGTGACCTTTGTTGCCAGATGGGAGGAATATAAATCAAACAAACAAATAAATGTTTACTTGTTGTGACTAACCTCCCCTTGTGTTTTATCTATGGAGGATGAAGACATGGGGTGCTTCCGATAGCGGTACCTTCGAGGGGACCCAATGGGAGAGGACTTCTAGGCAGCCTCACCTGTATTTCGTGGATAATGCCTTTAAACTGTGCCGAGCGCTCCATCCAGGTGTTGACCAGCTCCATGGCACGGTCAAAGTTCTTGACGTACTCGCCGTACATCTTGAGGAATGGAGCCAGTTTCTGAAGGATATCCCCGATGCGGGGGTGCTGGTCCCTGACGTGAGAATAAAAGCCATGGGTGGCGGGGGTGGGGGGGGTGGGAAGACAGCCAGGAAGAGAAGACGAGGCCAGCGTCAGCAGAGGCCCTTCGGAGTCAGAAGGCACCGAGACTGGCTTGTTGCTCCCAAGCATGACAGGATTCCTAAGCTAAGAATAAACTCCGAGAGCCATTGATCCCTCCTTAATAAGCTATCAAGGCAGAACAAATTATCAAAGAGATCCAGGAATTCTGTCATCTCTGTTTGGAGATTCAGAGCTTCAAATTCCTTTGATCTTAACTCGGAGACACCACAGCCTACCTGGGACATAAATAATTTCTTTTTGTATGTATCTTTTTATATATTTATATTTATCTTTTTATATATTGCCTTTCCACCAGTGAATTCAAAGCAGCACATGTGGCGGCTTTCTTCCTGCCTCCTTTACCTCTTTTACAACCACCTTCTAAGGGAAGCCGGGCTCAAAGAAAGACGATCAGCCTGAAGTCAGTCAATGAGTTTTCACAGCTTCATGGCGAAGAGAGCCTGGGTACCAGTCCAATTCTCTAATATTCCACTAGCCCACTTGGGAGACAGTAAGCATCCGATAGAAACTAAATTAAAAGGCAGGCTTGCACAGCTTAAACTAGCATAGTTTGAAAAAAGCATTCAATGTAGACAAGGAAGGCTGAACCAAGATGTTGTTTCTTAATGTCTGCATTTCCTAGTACTGAGGAAACCAGCTGATCTCAGTATCGATTCACGTGTCATGGCTGCAACCACTAGGTCAGGTTAGGTGCAACCTCCCTAGTTACTCTTGACTGACTCTTTACATTCAACTCAAAACAGACTGTTCAGCGAACTATCCCACCTGGCTGCTCCCAAATACAAGATGATTCAAGAATGATTCCTTGTTGCCAAGAGAGTGACAAGCCAGGATGCCTTGCTTGGACAACATGCTGAATGGGACAGCCCTTCCTTTTCCTTGGAGGTTTTTAAGCATGTAGAGATGGCCATCTCTTAGGGTAGATGAAGTTATTTTCTGGTCTGTAGGGCCCACCCAAAGCAAGGAGGCTGGTTCATTCATTCATTCATTCATTCATTCATTCATTCATTCATTCATTCATTCATTCATTCATTCATTCATTCATATTTTTACTTATTAACCGCCCAACTTCTCAAGAACTCTGGGCGGCGTACAACCGCCCAGAGTTAACCTTTCAGGGTCCTTCTAATTCTATTATTAATTTGAGGTATTTGAGATTAGCAGCCAAGGCCTGAATTCTCCTCAGCAACCTGAAAGCCTACAGTGCAGGAATGAAGAGACACAGGTATGCAGGAGCACATGAATCTCCTCCAAAGACAGTACAGGCCGAGTCTATAAAATTTGCATGCATTTGGAACACATGGACTCTCTCCACAGCAGGATTTGCTGCTACGCCACTTTTGGCCAGTAGCTTAAAAACAGGTTAGTGGTTGTGCTTGCGTCCTTTTAAGTCCACTTGCATATCCGTAAAGAAAACCAGAATGGGCGCCGCCCCACGTAGAACTGAAGCCAACCTGACATGCCATTTCCTCACCATTCTTCCATACGCTTCTCCAGTTCCGGGAGCAGAAACTGCTGATGAAAGCAATAGATTGAGCAGATGTTGGCAAAAATGCCCATCACCACATCGGCTGGGAACGAGTTTCGGCTGCGTGCTTCCTCCAAGAGACGGGCACAGAAGACCTAGGAGGCAGAACACACTTTAAGAACAACAGGAGGCAACCCTGTTCCAGGCTTGGGATAGGTTTAGTGCAGGCTCTATGGTGGACAGAACCACTCTCTCTATCTCCTGCCCATAGCTTAAACCCACTGTGTACATATACTTCCAGGAATGAAGAAGACTGACTCCAAAATCCAACCAAGGGAAATGCAAGCAACAATCTCAGAAACCTCTCATAACCTTAGCCACAGCCCTGGGATTTTGACCCACAGAACTGCTGGGCACAGCTTGTGAGAAAGATGCCATTTCTCTCCCCCCCCCCCCCAACACACACACACACACACACCGCCAAGCTTTGAAAAGCACTGCCAGCCCATTAGCAACTCACGAAAGGCCTGCCTTTACCTGGTCCAGGAGGTACAGACGAGAGACGTAGGCCTTTTCCGTTTGAAGAAGCTCATTGGCAATCCGGAAGACCTTCTGTGGGACCGTCATCTGTGGATAAAAGGGAGCACGTGGAGTATCAATGTGGTCCAGAGGGAGAGAGTGTTGGATTGGGACCAGGTGACCTTGACCTGGGCACTCGCTCTCAATCTGATCTTCCATGCAGAACTGTTGTGAGAAGGAAGGGGAAAGCGGAGGACCACAGGGCGGGGATATACAGGACGACAATCACAACAATGTCTGAATTCACCAGCCACTTCTGGTACTCTTTATACCAGCATTCAACCAGAACTGATCCTGCAATAAATTCCTTGATTCCTCCTCTTCTATGGATCTTTACCTACCCATGTCTTATTCCCACATCACCTGATTCCAAGTCTTTAATGGCTTAGAAATGTACACACTGCCTTCTTCTGTTTTCATCCCCACTGGGAGATGGCTGATAATTCCCTGAAAATGGGAAATGTTCTGCCTTTCCCCCAATCAGCTTCAAAAGCAGCTTGCGTGGCTCTCTTCTCCATAACAACAACCCTGTGAGTAGATCAGACTGAGAGGTGCGGTTCAGCCCACGGTAACTCAGTGAGTTTTAATGGCATGGAAGGAGAGAAAGGGAAGGAGAAGCTCCCTCGTGATGATCATCTCTTAAGTTCTTAGTAATGACTATGATTTGAAGCTGTGGATCTCCATCAGTGATCTACAGAGAAGAAACCTAGTTGGGACAGACTTTTGCAACAGCCAAGAAGTGGCTCTCCCTGAATCTTTGTCTCTTCTAGTGAGATGTACCATCTCCTCTGAAGATATTACCTGCCCAAGACGATCCAACAGCAACTCTTCTAATGTGCTACTAATTCTGAACCTTCAGTGGTGCTCCTCATCTCTTGCTCCCCTAATCACCATCTTATCAGAGAGGACAAATTTAAATACCTAGTAACATCCAATCTCACCTGATTTCGGAAGCTAAGCAGGGTCGGCCCTGGTTAGTACTTGGATGGGGGACCACCAGGGAATACCAGGTGCTGTAGGCGCCTGGAGTAGGAAATGGCAAACCACTCCAGTATCCCTGCCAAGAAAACTCCATGGACATGTAGTCACAGAGAGTCGGTCACGACTGTAATGACACAACACACACAAGGAAATATATGACCTTCTCAGGCAAAAGTCAGCTTGTTGGTTCCACCAACAACTCAGAGTTGTTGGTAAAAATTGTGTGACTTAAGGAACCAAAAGTGTATTTTATAAAATCATAAATGGTGTGGACAAAGTAGATAAGGAAAAACTGTTTTCCCTATCGCACCACAGTGGAACTAGGGGGCACTCCATGAAACTTTTGGGTGCTAGATCTCAAACAAATAAGAGAAAGTGCTTTTTCACCCAGAGGATCACTGGTCTCTGGAACTCCCTGCCAGAAGAAGTGGTGACCGCTGTCAGCCTTGACAGCTTTAAGAAAGGATTGGAGAACAAGGGCATCGATGGCTATCATGGATGCCTAAGGACAACTTCCGGTTTGGAGCGAGTCTCAATGCCATTTGCAAGGAATCGTAAGCAGGTGCAGACATCTGCTTGGGAATACCCTGAAGCAAATGGTGAGCCGCTATGTGAAACAGAATGCTGGACTAACACGGCTGTTCTTATGTCCTTAAATTCTTAAGTGGGAACCAGAGCACGAAAATACTCAGCCAGAGCAGGCAGGTGGGCGGAAGGGAGGTCACTGTGACATTTAAGGAGTCCCGTGGGTGCTTCTCACCTCATCGGAGTCCTGCCTCTCTGCCGGTGGGGGAGGGAGCTCAGGGAGCAGCTCTGCCTCATCCCCACTCCCATCGTCCATGTCACTGTCCCCCTCCGAATCCCGGGTTGAGCGGCGTTTGATGAGGGCAGGAGGCACTGGTGGCCCCGACCCCTCTCCGGTCCCCTCTTCCCCACCAAAGCAGATTTCCTCGCTGTTGGAGGGCGAGCTGATGCTGTCAATGCCGCTGTCTCGGTTGGCCAGCTTCCCACCATCATGAGACGGCAAGCAGGCAGTACTGCCGCCAGCCTCTTGGCCCCCCTCCAGCACCAGGAGGTCCAGAAGTTTGTGGGCCAGCTCTGCCGATTCCAAGGAAGCCGGCCGATCCAGCAAAGGCTCCATGGGGCCCGTCTCTGGGGTCTGCAGGTCTGGGCTGGGACACGGCGAAGGGGCCTGCTCCACCATCAGGATTACAGGCTCCCTGCAAGAGAAGCACAGAAACGGACCATCAGAAGAGCAAAGGTTGGTGGGAAGGGAGTAGGGAAAAGACACTGGGCCAGGAGGCCACACTGGCTGAGCAAGACCCCTTGGCAGTTCCATTCTCACCATGGAAAATGAAGTACAATTTCATGCATTAGCTGCAATGGGACCAACAACCCTTGATAAAAGATAGAAGTAGAGCACGGGCGCTCTTTGCGATGCAAAACAACAACAACAGATCTAGATCAGAGGTATTGGCTGGGATTCTGTAAGCCTTTCATCAAAACAGGAACCTTTCCAAACTCTGATTAAAGGGGACAATTAGATGACCCAATTATCCCAGCTTAGATCAGTCTAAATCATGCTAAACAGAGTTGCTTTCAGGTCTGGTATGTTCTTCAGAGTGATCCTTGAATCCACAGGCAAGGATCAACCACAACGCACTTAAAGCAATCCTGTTTAGCTGATCTTATTTCCATGGTTTTTGTCGCAGTTCAGACTTAATTTGTGGAAACAATTAATTGTGGCCCCTTCTTGAAACAAATTCATAGCAAAGCACCTCTTTTAGTGCCGTGTGTTGCAAGAACTCCTTCTTATCAAGGAAAGAGAATAGCAATCAGTGCATTTTCTCTAAGTACAGATGGAGAAGCTGTGCCTGGGGGAATTCCTTTTTCTGCTGAACTACTGAAGGCAGAAGAGTGACAAACTCAATGCAGGACACTCAGTCCTGTGCAGAATGTATCATTTTTGACTTTGGCTACCAGCCCTGGTCCAAAGAAGGTAATACCGGCATGCAGAGGCAAAGCAGAGTGATGCATGGCCTGCCAAGGGTAGATGTACTAAAGCTCCCATGATCTTTTGACATACGTAAGTTCAATAGGAAGTGCAGCGTAGCAAGACTTAGAAGGCCAGACTTTCCCACCTCTGCTTGAGAAGTGTCTGTAGGATATGGCCGGGAGCGTAGAATCACGGGAAACACCTGTTGCATCGCCAGCTACAGGAGGGAAGCAAGCCCACCCGTGGCCGTGTGCAGTTTAGAGCACTCACCTCTCAAACTTTTCAATGAGGCAGGAGACAGCTGACAGTGGCCCAGCTCCATCTTTTGGCTGCGGGCTGCGACTCAAGCGGGGATCAGCCGGGAGGGGTCGTGACGGAGGTGGAGGAATGGATTCAAGCAGTCGAGGCGGTTGGATATTCTGTAGATGGGCGGGCTTGGGAGGGACTGGGAAAGCAGAGAGAATTGTGAGTCTTCCTACACATTTAGAATACATAGCACACAAGGGTTCGGCAAACACTGACACCTTCCCACACTCTCGGGGTTTTGGAAAAGGTGCTAGGACACATCTTGCTAACACCGCCTTCTGGGCTGTTTCTAGTTGTGTTGTGTTTAACGTTATTTCATGGATGGTTTCAATGTGCTCTCGAAGCTGCTTTTACTTTTTTTTGATCTGTTAAACATTGCACTGATGGGTTTTACAGAAGGGCAGCACAAATACAGAAAAAAAATAAATGATTAACCACCGCAAATGGAACAGTGGAGGTGGGAGTGACCTCTGGAAGGATGACAAAAAGAGCCAGGGAGTCCCAGATGTTGCTCATTCCCAGATGAATAGAGGTGTCTGTTTCTGAGGGTTGGCAAAAGTTCTAACAGGTAACCCACTTTCTTCTCCCACTCTCCTTCTCCGCCAAGAGGACAAAGATGTTTGACTATGTTGGGAAGGATCACAGACGACATGAGTCTCCCATAATTAACAAGGCCAGGTACTCTGTATGGATTTTCATTGTTACACCAATTTGGGCATCAATGTCGCCTGTGGGAGGGGGAGATCTAAATGGGGAAGTAAAGTACACCACGACCACCTTTTGGCTGAAAACAATGCCTTATCCCCTTTCTCTCACAATATCAAAGCCTGAGAGCAGAAACACTGGCTCCCGTCAACCAGAGAACCGCTTTTGCTGAGAAATTTCCATAAAAAGCCTCCTAACCTGGACACTGCCCCCCCACCCCCGGTAAGGCAGTGAAGTCCAGCTCATAAGCTCAACAGCCTTCCAGAAATGCCAGATTACGACCCCCCCCCTCCAAATCATTTCCTCCCAGCACCAGCCATGCTGCAAGGGGATGAGTGGGATCTGTCGTCCAACACCTCCAGAGGGCTGACAAGGAGCATATACCTTGCGGCTTGGGTCCTGGGTTTCGTTTGAGCGGCCGAAGCTTAGCGGCTTCCCCTTCGCCACTGTCAGGTCCTGGGTCCGAGATGAGACGCTGGGGGGTTTCTGGAGAGGGGTGTTCTGGAGCGGGTTCCAAAGAGAGGCTTTTGACCAGGAGGCGGGAGGGCTGAATAGGACCTGGGATCGAGTGGGGGGGGGGGGAAGAGAACATGTGAGAAAACAGCTAAAGCCAAAACAGCCTCCTCGGTTCTGCCAGCCTCAAGCCCTTCAGTTTTAAGAAATATATCAATGGACTGCTATGCCTTCATTAACACGGGCAGTAAACCATAATCAGCCACGGCATGGCTAATGATATTCTCTCTCTCTCTCTCTCTCTCTCTCTCTCTCTCTCTCTCTCTCTCTCTCTCTCACACACACACACACACACACACACACACACACAGAGACCTGTCCATCAGCCCATCCATCCATCTATCTATCTACAATATATGAAAAACAACAAATTTCTTTATTCGTTTGTTAGGTGTCTATCTTGACTTTCCTACCAAGAAAGACGTGGTGCTCCTTTCCATTTTTAACAACCCTCTGAGGTAGATGAGAGGGCAGCTGGCACAAGGCCACCGACTAACTGCTAATCCAAAAACAGCAGTCCTAACCCAGTGCTCTAACGACCATTTGCCCCCCCCTCCCAGTATAAAAATATTGTTTGGCAGGATGCCATCCATCAGTTATAAAGTTTGGCATGATGCCTTCTCTCCAGCAACCAGAAATCATTCCCTGGATCCCTTACCTCATGTGATCAACCTGCAACTCCTAGACTACCCTGTCCATATTTATTCATCACATTTATTAAAAGCCTTAAGAAGAAGCTCACTTTAAAATGCAGCAGTTAGTTTTTAAGGTGCCCTAACATTTTTTGATTTATGTATTTCTTCATTTCAGGTCTGGTTTTGCCTAACATCCTTTTTTTTAAAAAAAAATCCCAAAATTGATTTAAAGTCAAATTTAAATTACAAAGGCAAAAGAATAAATACCCACTCATAGGACTGCCCTTCAACAAAAATGAAACGCCACATTAAAAGCAGCTTTGTAAGTGAAAGGCAGCAATAAAAAAGGCAACAATCACTCAGCCTTGAAAGCCTGAACAAGTTAAGAGATGTCAATTTAAAAACTAAATTGAGGAACAGAGGTTTTGGGGGGTAAAACCCACAAAGAACAAAAATAAAAACTCAAACACACAAAACAAAAACCAAGAACAAAACCCTCCTGACTTTCCAGCCAACCCCCCACCCCCTCCCCAAGAATGATGGAGGCTGGCAAGGCTCCTTAAGGAACCAGTTCCACAGATTTGCTGGCCAATGACTGAAAATGCCCATCTGCCCAAGCTTTACCGAAAGTGCCTCCCTAAAGAATGGAACACAACTAAAGGGAAGGGAAGGGGGAAATGGTACACGGTGGGGTCTTTATTTTCCCCTAGAACCTGAAGAGGCATCAAATGGAGAGCCTTGTGCCAAAGACGCACGTTTAAGCCTTTAATAATAGCAATCAAGATAATTATAATTTTACCAGTCCAGGAATTTGTTTTGATAACAAACACGGAATGGAGGCGCACGCTCCTTCCACATAGAAATCCAGTCCCTGTTACATCAAGGATCTTTGCTTTCAGCACTATAATTGCGGGCACAGGGAGCCATTTTCCTGAAGCTATTCTTAAACATACAAGTCAGAAAGGGGGCGGGGGGGGGGATAGAGAGAAAAAAGGGACATTGGCACTTCACTCCAAATCACCTAGAAACCTACCAGTGGACTGAGATCCAGCATCTACCCAGAAAGCTAACTAGTACGGCATCAAATGCAGGCATCATATTCTCGCAAGAGGTTGCTAACACCCAAACCACAAATCACAGGGAGCATTTCCTATCCTGTCCAACCCAAAGCGGATTAAAGCAAGAGTGACCAAGGAGGAGGGAGCGATGGGCCATGCTACGGCCCAAGGACAGAAGGGGCACTGCCTCCAAGCAGAATCGCAATATTCAACGTAAATGTAAAATGAGTACTTTTAATATTGGTACCTTAGGTTTGATGTTATCATTGTCTTCATTTTTATTTTATTTTTCTAATAATAGAAACGTTTCATTGTGGTCTGTTTATTATTCTGCTTGTATTTCCTTGATTATTGTAAACCGCCCAGAGCAGTCTTGTTACCAGATGGGTGGTCTAGAACTCCAATAAATAAATAAATAAATAAATAAATAAATAAATATTACTCATTTGTTTCATATTCGTCCCTTCATATTCGCCATTCTGGAGACCCTTGACCCGACAAATATGAAGAATATTTTCACTTTTTATTTGTCCCATTTTTTTCCCTGACAGCACACAGCTGTTTTTAAAAAAACCAAGCCCTCTATGTAGGGTCATAAAAAGGAAGACAGTGTAACCTTTTCCCCTATTAGAAGTGCCTCAGAAGCAGAAAACAATTTGCAGCAGACACCAGTCAAGCCCAATATTTATATTTATTTATTTATTATTATATTTATATACCGCCCCGTCTTCCGTAATGGAATTCGGGGCGGTGTACAGTAAAAAGAAAAAAAAACAACAACAAACGAGCATAAAATCAGAGGCATCAATAAAAATAGGAGGGTAGAATACCCTCCGCACGGAATGGCATGGGCGGCACAGGAAGAGAAAGAAAGACAAAAAAAGAAGGAAAAATTAAACAAAAAGGTCGCCATATGCCTCCTTGAACAGATGGGTTTTCAAGGCCTTTTTAAAGGCAGGCAGGGACGCTGCAAGGCGCAGCTCACTAGATAGTTGGTTCCACAGCGTGGGGCCCACCACAGAGAAGGTGCGGTTGTGCGTGAGTAACTTCCGCGCCTCCCTGGGTGTGGCCACCCTAAGTGAGCACGCCTGCATCATTCTCGTGGGTCTGCTCCCAGTCGACCTCTGAGAGATACGCTCCGACAGATACTCTGGCTTTGAAAGTCAAAACCAAGACCTTGAACCTTATCCGGTGGACAACGGGTAGCCAATGGAGGTGAGCCAGAACTGGGGTAGCCAGAACGTGTAGCCAATGGAGGTGAGCCAGAACTGGGGTGATGCACTCGAATCTACGAGCACCCACCACCAGCCTGGCTGCCGTTGGAGCCTCCGGACAAGGGTCAAGGGCAACCCCACATAGAGGGCATTGCAACAGTCGATCCTTGAAATCACGGGGGCCTGCACAACTGTCCTCAGGGAGGATCATCGAGGTACGGTCAAATTTGGGCGATCCTGCGGAGATGGAGAAAAGCGGCCCTAGAGACCACCATCACCTGGGCTTCCAGGGAGAGGGCTGAATCCAAGACCACACCCAGATTCCTGGCCCTGTCTGTAGGCTGGAGGGAAACTCCCCCCAGTCTAGGGAGGGGACCATTGTACCCAGACGAGGGCGCCCCAAAGAACAGAACCTCCGTCTTCTCCGGGTTCAGCTTCAGCCAGTTAGTCCTGGTCCACAGGTTGAGGGAGCCTACTGCCTCCTCTGCAGCAGAAGAAAAGGAGAGACAGAGCTGCGTGTCACCTGCTTACTGATGACAGTGAACTCCAAATCTCCTGATGACCTCCGCCAGCGGCCTCATATAAACATTGAACAGCATGGGTAATATTGCCGACCCCTGGGGCACCCCACAAGGGAGAGTCCAAGGAGCCGACAAATCATCACACCAAGGAAGGAACGGAGCCAGGACAATGCAAGGCCCCCAATTCCCACCTCAGCAAGCCCGACCAGCAGGTTACCGTGGTCGACAGTATCAAAGGCAGCTGACAGGTCAAGGAGCACCAACAGGGAGGAACACCCCCTGTCAGCCTGCCTGAGGAGGTCATCCTGCAGAGCGAACAGGGCAGTCTCGGTCCCCCGAAGTGGCCTGAACCCAGACTGGAAGGGATCCAGGATGCAATTATCCTCCAGGTACGACTGAAGCTGGACGGCAGCCACCCTCTCAACAACCTTGCCCAGAAAGGGAACAATGGCGATCGGACGATAGCTGGATAAATCGTCCGCCGCCATGCTGGGCTTTTTCAGAGTGGGCTTCAACACAGTCTCCTTCAGGCGGGAAGGGAAGATACCCTCCCTAAAGGAGGCCGTGGCAATAGCCGAAACCCACTCTGGCATGATCCCTCCGGCCAATTTAAGAAACCAAGCCGGGCAAGGGTCGAAAGGAGTAGCAGCCGGCCGGCAATAAGCCATAACTCTGGAGCCTCCGCTGGAAACACCGGCCCAAACTCCACCAGACGAGGAGACGAAGGGGGTGAGGCCCCAGGGATCTCAGGGGATGAACTAGACTAGCAACCGGTAATTATCCTCAAGTAATTATCAAGGAAAGGACTTTGACCTTTTCTTATGCTGCTGTGTACCTAGATTCATATACTGTAATAATATTAATAACTCTAGAGTACCGTTGCAGATAGGGACAGGAATACCTTGATTTCTCCTCACTGTCATCTAAGAAATATTGTGGGCTCCTGTAAGAGTTGGTTGGGGGTCCTCGCAGAGCCCCAATCCTTGGGGAAGAGGCAACAACAGCTCCACCTGGCCAGAGGAATTTTTCCCCCTTTGTTCTCCCCCTGATTCCCCCCTTCAGTTCTCTTCTGCTTCCCGTTGCCTCACACTAATTCCTTTCTTCTTTTCCCTTCCTTCTGCAACAATGAGACAATAAAGGAACTCTTAACTTTATTTGCAAAATAAAGTCTGCCTTTGGAGCCTAAATCCACTCTGCATTTCTTTGTTTACCTGGAGCCACACCATTTGTCAGTTTATATTCACATGACTGGTTAAATTCTGTTTACCTGGAATCACGCCATTTGTCAATTTGTATTTTTTAAAACTTCACACCATTGGCTAATTCTGTTTTACTTAGAGTTCATCCCATTTATCAATTTGTATCCTGGAAGATTCACCCAACTGGTTCATTTTGTATTCCTCTGTTTCCTATAAAGCACCCTTGACCCTGTTCTTGGGGGCAGATCTTTGTCTTTAGTCTCTCAAAGGCAGGCTCTGTAGTTCCTTTTTTGGCCAATAAACGAACCATTTATTTGAACTCTCTCTCGTCAGATCTTTATTGGGAACTTAGATCTGGTGTTTGTCCGGAAACTAGCTCTGTGACCCAATAACTGGGGTTCCCTGACCGAACATCTACCTCCTCCAAAGCCCCCCACCCAATGCCTCCCCTACCATTTTCACTGCCACTATCTTTACAAAAGTGCAAAGATGGCCCAATCAGTTTCCCTTAGGGCAGTGATGGTGAACCTTTTAGATACCGAGTGCCCAAACTGCAATTCAAAACTCTCTAATTTTTCTCAAAGTGCCAATACAGCCATTTAACCTGAATCCAGGTGGCTGTGAAGGGGTCATGTCAGATGCCCACAGAAATTGCTTTGAGTGCCACCTTTGGCACCCATGTCATAGGTTCACCAACACTGCCTTAGGGCCTAAGAGAAACCTGGACTGCCTTTTGCAGGATGGATACACAGCTTCCCTTTGTCCAAAGAGACTGCCAGAGGCTGTCCAAAAACAAAACACCACAGTTTGGGGGTGGGGGACTCGTGGTTCATCAACCACCATTTCGGAAGTTTATCCTCATCTCTAGGCCGAAGCCCTGGAAGCAGGAGGTGTGTGAACCTGGGGTGGTGGTGGCAGGCATTTAACTATGCTTCCACCCAAAAATTAGTTCCCCTTTGCTTCCACTTCTTTTCACTAACATTATTTAGAATAGCAGAAAGAAGTCATTTTGCTGCCACAACTGTTAAGCAATGTCTGACAGAATTACAGACTTCCTAGGAAGCTTATTATTCATATCTAGACTCCAACTCTGTATCCCATAGAAAACAATGAAAACATTTCTGCAATGTCCAGGAGGAAACCGATAGCGCAAGAAAGCATGATGTGCTGCAACCCTAGGAAATTGGAATGCAGAAATAAGAAATCAAGCAGAACAAAACACAGTTGGAAAATCTGGCCTAGGCATCCAAAATGAAGCAGGAGAGCAACTCGCAAGATTTTGTTTATTTCAAATATGCATTTCAGACCACTTAACAAAGGACTGCATGCATGAACGTCACTAGACTCAAAATATTGCCTTCAAAAGGCTACATAATCAGAAGTAGAGATGAAGAAGCTCTATTCTGTGTGCCAATAACAAAACCAGAAGATGCCTGTGGTACTGATGATGACGAGCTGTTAATATAACAATTTGCAGTAAAGCAGAAGATAAACATTTAAAGAAGCACAGTGCCAATATACAATGTGAATAAATATTACTGGGATTACAGTAAATGCAATGTAACAAAAATATTTGCATTATTAAACTCAACTGACTGCAAAGCAGAACATCTATGGATTAAAACCTGAAAGATTGTCACAGAAGAATGCAAAAGAACTGTGTTTCTCATCATAATTAAATGATTATTGAAGAAAGCATTGACATTCTTAACAACAAATAAGAAAGAATATGGAATGGCAGACATAGGGTCAGATTCCTAAATATAAAAATTCCAGGGACTGGCACATAGAGAAAAACTGGACAAAATAAACCAGGAATAGATGGCATACCAATAGAACTATTTCAGGCAAAAGAGACTGAATTTATCAAAATCATAACAAGCATGTACCAATAAATATGGAAAAGAAAACAATGGCCCAGCGATGGGAAACTTTATATATATGTATATATATACTAATTCCAAAGAAAGAAGACATTCAAGTGTGCAGTAACTATAGAAACACTTCCTACGTAAACGAATTGATGCTCAATATTTTGTAACAAAGGCTTTAACCCTATATGGGTCCAGGAATGCCAGATGTTCACGATAGACTAGTAAGAGAAAAAGGCACTAGGGATCATATTCTGAGTATACAGCAGCTGCTTGGAGAATATGGAAGAAATTCAGAAGAAAGCCAGTCTGTGCTTTACAGATTGTAATAACGCCTTTGATAGCGTGCATCATGAAAAGATACAGATTTTTTAAAATGCACTATTATGCGTTATTGCTTTGACTGTATTTTTAGTACTTGTAGTGCAGTGGTTCAACTGTGGTACTACAGCCAAAACTGTGCTCAAGATCCAGGGTTCAATCCCAGGTAGCCGGCTCAAGGTTGACTCAGCCTTCCATCCTTCTGAGGTCGGGTGGGTGGGGGCCAATGTGTAACCTGAATAACTAAATTGTAAACTTCCATTTCTCAGAGTGCCATTTTTAAATATGTACATATACTTATGGTTCTTACCTTTAATATTGCCTCTTATGATGTATGATGCCTCCTAACTCATAGTCCTTCACTTTTAATTATGTTAACCACTGTTGTATATTACAGTGGTACCTTGTATAAAGGAATTAATTCGTTCCAAATGAAATTATGTTAAGCAAATTTTCCTTTATACAAATTCCCATAGGAATGCATTGAAAATGGAGTAATCTCATTTTTATGTTGTACGGATTTTCCCCATAGGCAATTATGTTAAGCAAATTTCCCCTATCTCCATAATTTTTATGTTGTACAAATTTTATGTTATACAAGCTGTCTGTTATACAAGGGTCCACTGTAAATGTTTTTAACTTTTAAATATTCTCTTTCAATGTTATAAGCCACCTTGGGTCCTTTCCAAGGAGAAAGGCTGGGTAAAAATATTTTAAATAACTAAAAATAAATAAATAACTCTGGGCAAGTGGTTACTGCTATGACCGATTATGAACAAGTGGAATGCCTCTCCACTGGCCAGACTGGGCATATTTTATATCCCTATCTGTTCAATCCATAGGCAGAACATAGTTTGAACCCTGGACTGGATTCAAATGAAAAGGGTGTGGAAACTGGTGAAAGAAAGGCAGCCATTTATTATATGCAGATGACACTGTATTATTAGTAGAAAGCAGCAGTGACTCCAAACAACAGACTTCATAAAAAGGAAAATACCAAGGCAGGATTACAGCTCAAGGTGACAAAAATCAGGTCTATGAAAGTATGACATAACTGTATTATTGATGATGAAGAAACAGAACTAGTCAAAGATTTGATTTAACCTCTGTATCATCATCAATCCAAATAGAAACTAGAATAAGGATGAGATATAGAAGGGGAGCCAAGAAGGAATTACAAAAAAAATTGTAAGGAGGCATCACCGGAGAGACCAAGGTTAACTTCTCTATGCATGGATGTGAAAGTTTGTCTATGAAGAAAGCTGACACAGGTAAAAATTCATTTGAAATGTAGTGCAGGATGAGAGCTCTGTGGATACCCTGGACTGCCAGAAAGACACTCAAGTGGGCCCTAGATCAAATAAAGCCTGAACGAAGGCAAAAAATGTTGATACAAGCTATCCTATTTTGAGCACATCATGAGAAGACAAGATGCACTGAAAATGCAATCATACTGGGAAAGTGGAAAGCAGGAGGAAAAGATGAAGATGGATTTGTTCCATAAAGGGAGTTATAGTCTTGAATTTGGCAGCCCTCGGGAGGGCTGTTGACAGCCTTTCTGATGATCTCTCACTCATAAGGTCACCATCAGCCAGAACCAGCTTGACAACACAAAGATCGAACGAACTGTTGAGCAAGGAGACAGAAAGCTTGGCTGGTCTCCTGCGAATCATACAGCAATTTATCAAGTTATCCAAACCTACCTTCAGATTATCCATTTTTACATCCTAGGATCAGCCCTCTTTATACCCTCAGAAATACTCAGATACATCCCTGTGTCAATCTTCTTGCCCTTGAGATTGAGAGCAATTTTTTCTTTTTTCAAGAAACTTCTCCCCACAATGTGGAATAGGGAACTGATTACATGGTCAAGCATGATGCACTGACAAGCATGCCGGACTGGAACACACAAGGAAGAAATAAAGCAGAACCAAACAAGGCTGGGAAATCTGACCGAGGCATCCAGAATGAAGCAGGAGAGCAACTCACAGAATTCTAGGAAGCCAACGACTGTGTTTATTGCAAAACAGCAGAATTGACCATTTCCTGTCTTTGTAAGACCCTTGTGGTGCAATGGTTAAACTGCTGTATTGTGGCCATAACTGTGCTCACGACCGGAGGTTCAATCCCAGATAGTTGGCTTGTGGTTCACTCAGCCTTCCAACCTTCCGAGGTCGGTAAAATGAGCACCCAGCTTGCTGAAGAGAGGGGGTGAGGAGCCACTGCAGCAATTGGCTGAACTCAACACAGAGGACCGGCTGCAGCCAACGAAGAGGAGCACCCCTACCCTCATGTTGGAACTCCAGCAGGAGCGCAAGGGGTTAAGACGAGGGTGAAAGGCAGGTGGAAGAGTTAGGGAGGCTGTTCGAAAGAGCCTGAATAGAGGAAAGAAAAAAGGCTGGAGTTTTGAATGAGTCAATAGCATAGAGGTACAAGGCACATATAAAAGGTCATTCACACATTTTGACCCCAGGCTGGCAGTGGGTATGGATGGAAAACCAGATACTGGTTCCTGAGAGAAAATGATGATGCCAGACCTGGAAGCTGAGAGCTACAAAAGGAGAGCTCATCGCCTGGGTTATTCTTACTGGGGTGAAAGAGAGGCACATGTACATTTTTTTTCTTTCATAAATATCAGCTGTGGGAAACTTTCGGAGCTATGTGACCGGCGCGCGCCCCCCCCTGGGTTCTCACTATCTCCTGCTCACAAAAGAGACTTCCCTCAAGCTATTTGCATTTCAAGGGAAATCCTCCATTGTCACCATTTTTAAAGCAATATAAACTTTCTTTCCCTACCTAGAAGGCTAGTCATTCTGCCCTCCACTGCTATTTACACAACAAAAAGTGTCCATGAGAACCTTTAGAGCTGGTTGTTTACATAGCAAAAAATGCAGGTGCAAAAGATGCATAGCCTTGGGATAGGATAGATGAAGTCCTTGGATTTGACAGAGAGAGGGGGTGAGGAAGGGAGGGAGAGAGAATGGTGCACATTCGACAAGATTCAGTTAATATCCCTGTTCCATAAGGACTGCACCACACACAGAACGAATAGGAAAATAGTTACTGGGAGGAGGTCAGATTTGTAATGGAGACTCCACCCAAAACCGTAAAATGCAAATTTAGGCAACTTACTGCCAGGCTCCTTGTATGATTTTTTTTTCTGCTGCGCTATGGCACTCAACAAATCCCAAAGGAGAGCAGCCAAGCACACCTTCAGAAGCATGTCTGTCTGTCTGTCTGTCTGTCTCAAAGTGGTCAGTTTGAAGGTCTTAAGATCAGTCCTCCAGCCTCATCATTGAGTGTTGTACAAGCTCCACCAAATACATACATAGAAGTATTGGGGGGGGGACTTCACCATATATGATTGAAATCAACTTCTAGTTTGTTTGTTTTTTGAAACCTTGGAGTTTGGGGTGGGGTGGGGTATGGACCTACATCCCATTTTATGCAGAACGACAGCTCCTGGAAGCTTCAATGTTATTTATTTATTTATTTATTTATTAGATTTATATACCACCCATCTGCAGCAGAGCCACTCTGGGTGGTTCAAGGGAAATAGGACTTTGTGACTTTCCCCCCAGAATTCTAGGGATAAAAATATGCTTCATGTGGGCCCTGAGCTGTGCTTTGTGCACACTTGATATGGAACAAATGAGTATGTGAGTGCATGTGTATGTATGCACCTAATGAACAGCAGTGCAAGGCACCCAATTCATTAGACCAAGTGATAATTGGAATAGTGTTCTGGAAAAGGCCAGTGTAGAGATTAGCAGGTTGAAATCAGCCTGGAGAGATCTGAGGAACGAGAAAGAGGGGGTGACAGCAGAACCCCAAAGGGCTTATGACTAATAACTCAGGATTTTCTAATGGTTTACTTTTGTCAGCACCAGAAGAAAATACTTCATTTCAAAGTCAAAAGACAAGTCTTGCAGCTTTTCTTCCTGCCACAAACAGGTCTCTGTAAAGTTAATGGGCCTTTGATTCAAGACTGAGGCATTCCAAAATACTTTGCAGTACAAAGGGCAGAGCCCAAAACCATTGATTATGGGTGGGAAATGTCATCTCTGTCTCCCAGCTACTGTGGGCAGATGGCAAGCCCAGCTCAAGAAGGAACGCACAGGAATTTGGGGTGAGGTGCCCAGGGAAGCTTTAATGGCTAATGACAAAACCATTGAAACCATTGCAATGCTTCAACCCTGAAAGGCCTGCGTCCACACCATCAGTGGTGGTACACGGAGAAGAGTACAGCCTTTAGCCCAAAAAGTTTGAGAACTGTATTCACGAGGTAAGGGGTCTTCTCCCGTATAAACAGCCTAGCTTCTAAGAAAACTTCAGAGGCTCGTCATTTGCTCATACTGTAAGCCGCCTTGGGTCCTTTTCCAAAGAGAAAGGTGGGGTAAAAATACTCTTAAATAAATAAATAAATAAATAAATAAATAAATAAATAAATAAATAA
>JAHTLZ010003468.1:3141360-3157786 GCA_023846285.1 Phrynocephalus versicolor | reverse complement strand
TAAATAAATAAATAAATAAATAAATAAATAAATAAATAAATAAATAAATAAATAAATAAGGTCTCTAGCTGCGGAGCCCAAGGTTGGGTTTGAGTGCTCATGGTGTCTCTCCTGGGTGACAAGCCTGCCGCCTCTGTGGCTCTGAACAACCTGCCTAATTCAAGAGTGTCCATAGAAAGAAGGGAATGGGAAACCACTCCTGAGTACTCTCCACCTGGAAAATCCTGAAAAGGCTCACCATGAGTCAGACAGCACATGACGATTATACCCAGCAGAGTGGAGAGAACACAGCAACAAACTAGAACTCAGGAGATCAGCACTTATCCCTCAGCCACGGAAACTCACTGGGGGAGTGGAAATGGTAAAATCACTCCTAACATACCTCACTTGCCTTGAAAGCCCCACTTGGGCCACAAATAGGTTGATTCTGACTTGACATCTAACAACAATAGGATGTTGTGGTTTGCAAACAAGCAAGCAAACAAACAGGTGCTATACATTTAAAAACAATTCAACTGCAATAGTAATTAAAACACAATGAAGTATTGAACCCATGTAACTTAAAAACTGGAATAAAGACTGGCATTGAGGTTATGATTGTTAAAAGCCTGCCTAATGAGCTAGATCTTCAAGTTTTCTTCGGAAGGATGAAAGTGAGCAAACCAAGATGTCTCTAAAATGTTCCAGAGGCCTTCTACAGTGTATCTTCTGTGCCCTTGAGAAGGCCAAAGCAACTGCTTAATTCTTGAGCAAGGAAGTCAGCACCTGTAGGGTTCTTAAGTTTCTCTGTTAAAATGGCCTTTTCGATATGGACTTCTTTCGGATTTGAAGCTTTACCTCAATCTCTGCCTGACTAAATAATGGTCCGATCCAATTTCAGCCAGTCTATAGAACCTTGCATCCTGTAGTGATGGCCTCCACTTCTGGATAATGCAGATAAAATTGATCATGCTGAAAGTACATCCATTGGGTGAATGCCAAATTGTCTTGTGAATACGTTGGTGTCAAAAGTGCACGTTACTGACACACAGTCCATTATGATCACAGAAGGACGCCCGTCGCTCACCATTATCTTCGATCACTGCTCAGTTGGGCATTAAGGTCCCCCCAATAAGGATCTTCAAGTTACGAACTGAGATGCAGGTGTCCTTGAGTTGCTCATAAAATTCATCCTCACAGCATGAGCCATATTATCTGTTGGTGCATAAGCTTGTATAATATAGTAGTTGTTTTGGCATGCCCCATGGGTGAAGTGGGCTGTAATTATTCCATCACTGACTGGTCTCCAACCAATGAGCTGACTATAAAAGTTCTATAATAAAATATCAAATCACTGTATTACTAACCATTTGGTGTCCTTTAATCACACCCCAAATCTGCTGCTCAAGGCAGTTACGTCATTCTGCCTAATAGTAGGGCAGATGGTGAAGTAAAGGATGTGCCTTAAAAAAAACTTTGGTTATTGTACAGGGGAAGTACATGGAATGGCATACTTCAGCAGCTAGTGTTTGGCAAAGTGATCTAAAGAGACTAGGATTAGAAAGACCCAGATTCAAATATCTTCAAGCCAAGAAGTTCACTTTTGGACAAGCCACCACCTCAACTGGTAGTTGAGGGTTGTTGTGAGAACAAAAGCATCAGAAATACTATGTGCAATAAAAGAAGTACTTCTTCAAAAAAAAAATTGCTGGATAACTCAGTGGTTGAGGTATCTGGCTGGGCACTCAATTCCTCACTGTGCCTCCTTGACAGGGGCTGGACCCAGTCATCCACGGGGTTCCTTCCAGCTGCTGGTGCTGGTGGTTGTACTTAAAACAACACCTACAGTGACCCCCCGCCTATTGCAGGGGTTAGGGACCCAACCCGACCCGCGATAACTGAAAATCCGCAATATGCGGATGCAGGTTGGGTTGGGCCTGGGGCACTTACTCCAGCCTAGCGCTGCCCCAAATGGGCCTGTGAGGGCTTCCCTACGAACTGGAAGTCATTTCTGAGGCCTCTGACAGGCCCTCCCCCCATACCCCAGGCCTTTCCCCCCCTTACCCCAGGAGGTCTTTTTTCATATACTGTGGTCCCGCGATATAGTGGGACCAAAGTATATGAACCGCGAATGGGCGGGGGACCACTGTACTTAATTTGTGAAACTCACCATGACAAAGTTTAATTCTTTCTGCTGACTTGGATGGTGTTAATAAAGGAATAGTGGTGGCGAACCTTTGGTGCTCTAGGGCTTTTAGACCAAAATTCCCAGAATGCCAAGCTTGCTAATAAAGCAAAAGTGTTCTGCTTATATACTGCCCCATAGCATTTCAAGCCCTCTCTGGGCGGATTACAAGTAATTATGAATTATGCAGGGTACACATTGTCCCCCCCAACCCAGCAAACTTTGTACTCATTTTACCAATCTCGGAAGGATGGAAAGCTGAGTCAACCATGAGCCTGCTTTAGGTGCAGTATAGGCATTTAACCACTGCACCATGGGGCAAAGGACTCTGGGAGTTGTGGTCTAAAACATCTGGAGTGCCAAAGGGTTCACCACCACTGGAATAGGCTAATTCATTGATTCTTCATAGACTCCTATCACAAGGGTTTGAACATGGCCTCCAGTATCAGAAGCAGCATGGAGATGTATACCAGTGACTTAGGGACCCCAACAAAAAGTTCTTAGATCCTGCTTTAAGGCTTCCCTTGGCCTAGAAATGCTTGGTCATTTTGGGTACAGAGCGCTGGACTAGATAGGCTTTTGGTGTGAATCAGGGACAGTCTTCTTGCATTCCTATATTATGTTCCTGCGCTACCCTGAGCAGCTTTCTTGAAGGTCACATTTCAGTGCAATAAAACAAACGTATAGTCTACATCAGAACCACACAAGTCTGAGAATACTACTTCCTGCTGAAAGGTGCTTCTGCTTGTGTTTGACAGAAGCTCTGGGCATATTTAGATGGTCATTATGCATTGCACCTGATGTGGGGTTTAAAAACATCCTTACAGCTCAGCAGGATATAATAAACAATACATTTATAAAACAATTAGAAGTGTAATGTTAAAGCAAAAAAGCAAAGTGTTCTGCTTATATACCACCCATAGTGCTTATAGCACTGTCTGGGTGGTATACAATTTAATTTTGCAGGCTACACATTGCTCCCCCCCCCGCAAGCTGGGTACTCATTTTACCAACCTCAGAAGGATGGAAGGCTGAGTGAACCACAAGCCAGCTACCTGGGATTGAACCCCAAGTCATGAGCCCAGTTTTAGCTGCAGTACAGGCATTTAACCACTGCGCCCCGAAGCTCCTCCTAATTAAGTTATGTGATCCAAATCACCTCGCACTGAAATAAACCCATTTCTCTTGTCTGTGCCACAACTCTCTTGTTGTTACACTTATGCACCAGAGAGAGTGAATGAGAACAAAGATGTGTGTGAGAGGGACCAAGTCCATGTGCTTATGGATCTAAGACAGTGATGGCGAACCTTTTAGAGACCAAGTGCCCAAACTGCAATTCAAAACCCACTAATTTTTTTTTGCAAAGTGCCAATACAGTAATTTAACCTGTATACAGGTGGCTATGAAGGGGCGATGTCGGGTGCCCACAGAAAGGGCTCCGAGTGCCACCTTTGGCACCCATGCCATAGGTTCGCCATCACTGATCTAAGACAATGGCTGCTTTTACACGACCCCTAAAATCCACTGGCAACTTAAATGCAGATCCCCCCAACGTGGTTTTTGTTCTGCTTCCTGTGTTCCCACCTCCCACACTCTGATTCTATTGCTTCTGTCTGCAGTGAGGGGAGAGAGAGAAAAAAATGAGGCTCACCTCCGCCTGCTATGGGCAGCAGCTAATTGTTCCAGCCAGCCCGTTAGGATTCCTGTCTGTTAAAAGGGGGTGGGGGAACCCAACAAAAACAAACAAAAAGTGGAGGAGGGCCAGGCATGCAATGCTTTAAAATAGCAACAAGGAACAGCAACAAGGATTTTACTGCCTCCAGACCAGGCACTTGTAAAATGCGCTGGGGCGCGCTTAATTGGGCGTGATCATACTTAATTTTTTTTAAAGTCCGCTGCTGGTGGAAAACAATTTTATGCCCCGCATCTGCGAGCGTTTTGCAGCGCATTTTAGGGGTCGTGTAAAAGTGCATGTGCACATATATACTCTGGCTCGGTGAAACTGAATTTAGAGTTACCGTTGCAACTCTTGAAGTTGCAACTATTTAAAAAGGCTTTCCCTGGATATTAATCTGTTCTAATGATTGTTATTATATATTTACTTGCTTTTATCTGTATTCTATCTTACTCCTGTTTTATGCTGTTGTTATATATTATATACATATTATTTACTAGTTATAGTGTTTTTATTTATATACTTGTGCCTATTTGTTATATTGTATTTTACTGCTTATGGTTTGATTTTTGTTCAGCTTGTAAACTGCCCAGAGTAGCCATGTAGCTAGATAGAGCGGTATATAAATTAAATAAATAAATAAATATCTGGGACAAAAAAAATCTGCCCAAGATTCCTTCAGGCAACAAATGTCAAGATAAGGGGTCTTTTAAAAAGTAGGTTAAACATGTTCACGATAACCATGCTATCTACAGGACCTAGATTTAGCAGCAAAGGGTTTTGAAAGGCAAAGGGTCCAATCAGACAGCAAGAAAGGATCACTTCTGATCAGGGTGGAAAGGTTTGCTTCTCTGGCAGCAATCGCCTTTTTCATCTGTACGGGAACCACTCTCACCCGGCACCACAAAAAAAGAGGATCCCTGCCGGTGATGGGAAAGGTCTGTTTTTTGCAAGGAGCCAGGGTCAAGCTAGTTCATGAGTTCCTGCACATTTCATTGCTAGAAAATAGCGCACACCAGACTGTGCCACAAGCAGTCGAAATGTGAGCTATTTTCCCATGTGATCACAACCAACGTTTCTTTTGAGAGAGACCTAACAGGTCCTAGCTGTGCTCGTGGGTTTCAGAGGGGTCTCTCCGGGGCTTCACAGAGGCTGACAGAAACAGGAAGCAAAAGCAAATGTATTCTTAAACTGGCGCCTACAAGATTCTTGATCCAAATACACCCTAACTTCATTTCTTCCAGATATTTTATGTTATATGCCATCAAGTCGGAACCGACGTATAGCAATACTGAGAGTGATTATAAGTCAAGTATGATGATTAAAGAGTGGTTAAATCATCCAACTCCCCCCTCCTGTGAGTTTCCACAGCCAGCCAGGGAACTGAACCAAGGACTTCTGAGTCCATTATTCGATCCACTGCATCTTCATCATTTAAATCTGCTGCTTATGTATCACCCCATAGCACTTAAAATGAGTTTCTGGGTGGTTTACAAGTTAATTATGCAGACTATACATTGCCTCCAACCCCCAGCTAGCTGGGTACTCATTTTACCAGCCTTAGGAGGTTGGAAGGCTGAATGAACCTTGAGCCAGCTACCTGGCACTGAACCCCAGGTCGTGAGCAGTATTTGGCTCCAGTATAGCAATTTAACCACTCTGCCACGAGTCTCACATCAGCTGCGCCGGCTGGGGGATGATAGGAGTTAACATTCATAACTTCTAAAGGACACCAGGTGAAAGCCACAGCCTAAGGACTAAATGCAATGAATCACATGCTCAATTGAGGCCCAGCTGCTGAATCCAATTATTTTATCTCTCTTCCTGGATTGTAAAAAGATAGCAGCAGTTCCAGGGCAAAGAAAAGATGCAACATCAACCAAGAGCACACTGAGTCACATAAGATTGAATGAACCTCGCCTTAATGTACAGGAATAGTTCCTGCTGACTGACTTAGGGCCTTTTCACACAACCCCTAAAATCTGGGGCAAATGGCTCCCAGATCCGGAGCTTAAAATTGTTTCCCCACCAGCTCCGGAGTTTACAAAAAATTAAGTGCGACCACGTCCACCTAAGCGCGTCCCAGCGCACTTTTCAGGTACCTAGTCTCCAGAGCTGAAACATTTCTGATGCGGATGTAAAGTAGTGAGTGCCAGGCTCTCCTCGCCTTGTGTTTGTTTTTTTGTCCCTGCCGCCCCTTTAAGAGACAGGAATCATGACGACGACGGGGCTCGGGGCGGCTTCCACTGGCAGACGGAGGTGAGCCTGCATTTTTTCTCCCTTTTTCTCTCCCTCCCCTCACGCAGACAGGAGCCAGGGGGTCCGGAGGGGGGTGGGAACACAGGAAGAGCGACAAACCCCCAAGATCTCTGGTCCGAATTTAAGTGGCCAGCAGATCTTCAAGGTCGTGTTTAAGCGCCCTAATTTGCTGACTGAAAACACTAAATAACCCCAATTCTGAAGTACAGTACAGGATGTATGTATTTATACATATTTCCAGGGTGTACTGGCCAGAACTGGCCACTAGAGAGAGTCAGAAACTATGTACACTGTTCAATATTTGAGTGTATTTTGTCACCCACCGGGGAGGGCTCTGTATTGCTCTGTTTATGAAAGGCACCTTTTGGAGCAATCTAAATCAAAGGCTGAGATACATATCTATTGAATAAACAAAAATCAAACCAGCAAAAAACAAACAGCCATTAGTTACATAAAAGATTGAAGGAAAAAATAGACGAGGTTTTACTAAAACCTAGTTAGAGCTTGCAAATCTGAGGAATCAAGGAATCAAATGCTCAATTCTTAAAGACACGTCAGCTATTGAAGACCAACCAAATTTATTTTCCTCGTGGTGACTGCAAAAATTAAAATAAGGCAGTATGCACTGATGTAGCCTGAGCCATCAGTCAGTTGCAGAGAAAAAAAATCTTAGATTTGTTTGTTTTTTGTTTGTTTGTTTTTACCCCACCTTTCTCATTGGAAAAGGACCCAAGGCAGCTTACAGTAATGAAGGACAATATACAGTCAGGGTCGGCGCGTCCATTAAGGCGAACTAGGCAGTTGCCTAAGGTGCCAAAATGGACAGGGGGCACCGGCCACCACAATCCGTCCCCCCCCCAACCGCCCCCCCTGCCCGCCGCCCCCCTGCTGCGTGATCTCTGTACCCCACCCCAGTCAGCAATCTGGCTGCTGCATTTTGGACCCATTGAAGTTTCCTGAGATTTTTCATTGGTGGGCATGGGTCACCGTGGCCAGAACTGGTTTCTCAAGAAATGGACATAACTTGCATACTAGCCTTACTTGTGCAAATATGCTCCTGGCTGCACCTGTGACCTGGGCATCTAGGCTCAAGGATGAGTCCAATACCACCCCAAGCTGTGCAGCCCTTTTTTCAATTGGAGGTTTGGTTATGGTGATCAATGACAATGTACAAACAGCAAAAAGGCATTAAAAAGGTAAAATCCATGCTAAAGATCAGTACAAAACCGTATGAAAATGGAACACACCATTTTATAAAGCATCACATTAGGCAAATCTAGGAAATGCCTACACTGCAAAAATAGCTGGACAGAATTCTGGGCAAGAAAATTTATCAATGGAAAAGATACAGAAAAGGGAAAATAAAGCAACCAAGGGTTGAGAAAAAGAAGAGAAAGGTAGTATTGGGGACTTTTCAATTTAGAAAAATGCTTGCGTGAGGGATGGGAGGAACATAACAGAGGTGCAGAGAAGTATGCCTGGGTTAGAGATAAGTGGAGAGATATTTCATTTTCTTCCTCTTTAATGACACTAGAATGAATTGGAATCATCACCCATTGCAGCTGAATGGGGGGGGCAGATTCTGGGCCGTGGAATGAACAGGATCTCACTTTTTAAAAGAAATTAAGAGGATCAAATCATGACAAATTATAGGCTGATGAAAAAATATTCAAATGACAAGTTCCCCACCCTACCCCCGAATATTTTTGTGCTTTACAGTTGCTCACAATGTTGAACTGTTAAAGAAAAAAATAATTTCCTTCTTTTATGGGGTGACTGGCTTAGTAGTTAAAAGGCAAGAAATGTAATACAGTTGCTGGGCAAGGGCAGTGCACTCGTGTTCTTTCATTCTTTGCTTGGCTTTTTAATTCAACATGATTGTTTGACATGGTGCTGCATAATCTTTCCATATAAACGCTAAGAGGAACTGAAACAAAGCGATTTCACTTACTGGCTGAAAAACTGCCACCAAAGAGCAATTATGAATGGTGCTCTTGGCTTGAGAATGGTTCAGCGTGAGTTTAATAGTTTTGGCAGGTTTGCATCCATGCTGTTATCAAACGGATGAGACATCTATGGAAAGCAGGGGTGGAATTCAAAATGGTCCAGGGTGGGGTGAGGAGAGGGAGCAAAATGCCATGTACCAATCTCTGCTGTGAAAGGATCATGGTTTTACACGTCTGGAAAATGGACTTGATTCAATCAGAATGCAAAATGTTTTAAAAGTGGGCAGCCTTCTTCAAGAAAGCTCTGATTTGGTCTCAGTCCAGTGACTGGATTGCCCATGAGCTCTATATGAATCTGGCAAGAACAGGTCAACTCAGCACTTTGCAATCTCTAGCAAGCAGCCCTGAACCTTCTTCATGCCCGGCATCCCATATTCCTTCCTTTTGTTTTCCCCAAATGCCATCCTCCCCTTCTTGCTTTTTCCAGCCCACTACTATTATCTTCCCAAACAGCCCAACCTATCTCCAGTTTTTGGGCTTCATCAGACCAGGAGAGCTTCTAGGGTTCTGGTCCACAGCTGGGTTCAATTCCTGCTTACTACTGCCCACATCCGCCGAACAAAGAATTACAACTAACAAAGAGAACCCAAACAGGGCAAACCAAGAAGGCAGCAGCAGGACAAATAAGGAAGTGTAGGATTACAGAGATTCAACAACCAGAACAGTCACGGCCATTCCAAAAGTGAGCACACACACACACACACACACACACACAAAGTGCACATATACATTTCCGGTGTTCTGGCCTTAACTGCTTGAGAAAAGGAAAACCCCATGATCAGATAGAACTCCCTTAAATTGTAGCAAAAGGCAGCTACAAGTGTTAAAGCCTTTAGAATGGGACCATAACATGGAGAGGTGGAACGGATGCTTTCTCCTCTGCTGCTTTCCCCTTTATAATGCGCCCCTAGCCCAGCCCAGCCGCTGTCCTAACCAACTGCAGAAAACATATCAATATACTGCATTATTAGGAAGAAGAATTCAAAAATCCCATGCTAAAGGTCAGAAGAATTCAGAGCTCCTTCCCAGAAGTACGTAGCAGCCCATTTCTATATCTTGATATACTGTATAATCATTAACTTTGTAATGTCCACGCTTCCTACAGCATAAATAACTAGCTTTCATATAATTTGTACTATCAGCAAAAGTATCATTGCTTTTCCAGCGCATGTGTGCAGGAATTTTTTAAAAAAATTCTCTGCAAATAGAAACCTAGTGTGTCAGAGAGAAGTGTTCTGTAAACCTTTCTAACTGAAGTGCTTATTTTCTGTGTGGAAAGATAGAGGTTCCAAGAGCAGCAAGTCTTCAAGTATGCCATTCTACCTCCCCAATCCCCCATTCCTTGAGATAGTCCAGGAATTTTTTTAATCATTTAATTCAGTTTCTTGCAGACATGGACCTAAGACTACACTCAGAAACTCTTGCATTTCTTAAGGCTGATGGAGGGAATAAATGAAAGAACTCTGTTTATGGAAAGAGTAAATGAAACCACTATACTTGTATAGGACCTTCCATGTTAATTCTGCCATGGTAACTCAAGGTAACAGGCAATACGTATAATGATGCTATGGGTTAGTGGAACATGGCCTCTTGACTATACACCACCATTCCTGTGTTTTGTACACACTCAGTAAGATTTGATAGTCCAGAACGAGGATTTAGAGATAAAAGACCTGAACCACCTCAATCAAACACACACACACACACACACACACATTTCCTTATTTCCTTACACTATACATACATTTTACAGATAGCTGCTTACATTTTAAAATATTAGCCATTGCCATCTATGGTCAATTGTTACCAAAGAAGTTTCTGTTTATACCGTGCACCTCCTCTGCAGAGCAGAGCAGAGTTGGCACAAACCCACCAAAACTCCACACAAGTTAGGCCTCAGCTGAAACACCACTGAGTCATTGTGTTGGGCATCACATCTGAAGAAAGATATTACTGACAAGCCAGAGCAGACAACAGCCACACACACGATAAAAACAGCTTTAGATGCATGACTTACGAAGACAGCAACTGGGACCAAAGGTTAAGCAAACTGGAAGAGATACACGGAGGCCACAGTCCTCAAATAAGTTTAACACCCCTGCCGTGAGGAAGATAGAGGAGATAACCAGTCTCTGTTAATGCACTGGGAAGGAAGTAGATCCAATTTTTTTTTTAAAAAAATGGACACAAACATTGAGATAAAGGAAAGCTAGCAAAAGAGAAAGCCTTAGCTCTTCAGAGCAAGCATGGGCTAAATGAGCAGCATGTTGAGTAACGCTAAAAAAATCTCCACAGAAGAGATAACAGAACAAAGATATGTGACTGGTCATGGAGTAGAGGAGGCATGTCTTTCAGGAATACTGTATGTTGTGGAAGAGTTCTGGTAAACTGCTTTTTCTAGCACCCAGATACTAATGTACGCCCCTCTCAGATAAAGCGGAGAAGGGTATTCAAAGGTTGGGTTGTCAACACACACACACACTCACACACACACACGGACTGTTTTGAAAGTCCATCTCTGAAAAGAAGGCACATGGAGCAGGGGCTCCTATCTTAATTTAGTCAGAGAATCCTATGGTATCCGGCAGTCATTCAAGGAACAGACAAACCTTAGCTTCCATGAATAGGTGAGAGTTTCTAGTGCCAAAGGACTAAAATCTCTTTTAATTGTGACCCAAAGGAAGCCATTTACTAAGATTAAACAAGAACAAGATGAAGGTAATTCAGAAATATGGCTAGTTGCACTTAAGAGATTCAAATTATTCAGTTAATTTGTTCCATGGATTTCAGCAGGACCCCAAAGCATTAATGGTTTTCTCTGAATCGCAGAGCTCCTTCTATGAATACATATGAACTTTCAAAGATTAACCAGCAGAGGGGTTCAAACTGTTGTTACAGTCCAGGAACCTGAGATCTCTATTCAAATTAATGGTCTTTGTACTAAGAAAGTTAAGAACTTTCAATTCTCAATCAAACAGCTGATGGTCTAAAATGAAAATACCACCTATTCTCTTTCCTACTTTATTGAGAGGACCATCTGACTGACATCTATTGTTACTGAGTTGTCAAATCTGGGGTTTGTTAAGTTGCAGTGCAAACGGATCTACTGTAATGTTAAAGGATGATCAATTTAATTGCATGAGATTGCCTTTTATGTTTCTTTCAGCCCCACAATTCTATGATCTTCTCTGTCATTTACACACACAAAACAGAGTAGGGTGACAGAACACATCTAGTCCAAGACATGTTGTTGTCTGAGGTAATTTTTTTTTTAAAAAATGGCTGCAGCTGCTCAGGGTGAACAATTCACTAGGAAGCTACCAGAAAGCTCTATAAGCTACTACGATTCATTTCAAAAGAACTTCAGCAAATTCCCAAGCACATTATAACCGAACCTGATATTTCAAGTTACTACCCCACCAGCCTTAATAATGCCCCAAGCTTGCCTTCCTCTGAGGTAGCAACCTCTTCCTCCAAGCGTCAACCAGTTTTCTTCTCTGTCTCAAAGGAAAGGATATGACCCCCAAAATCTACATGCTCCTTACTCTCAGGGAAGTCTGTGCAGCTACTGCCTTGCTTCGCAGGCAACCCAAACAGCTCTGTAGATCCCGAGAACTTCAGGGAAGAAGTCAAAAATTCCTCCAGCGGGCTCTGTTCCTAGCAACCACCCGGGCAAACAGATTTAATCAGCGCAGCTCAAACAGGAACCTACCTGCCTCTTTAAGGTGGCAGGATCTCCCAGTGAAAAGAGGAGCAACACAGTAAATATATGTGTATACATAGATTAGGACAGGGTTGCTCTTTTTCTTTTTGGAAGCAACCGCTAAAGAAAATAGATCTGAGCCAGAACCCAAGTCTAGCTCAATTATAACCGTGTAGTACACAGTTTGAGAATGCATGGATCTGTAAACCCAGAATAAGACAGTTTGGGACGCAGGAGGAATTACCACCACCTGGTTTTTTTGTCAGCATTCAAAATGAAACAAAGCCCAAGCCCCAGATGATCTCATCCAGCTCCTTCGTCGATCTGTTAAACACAGCATATAAGCCATAAGGGATGGAAGGGGGTGTGCAGAATGGAATTGTGCAGGTAGGAGCAGAACCATTTTAACATCCTGCATTTTGGAGCTCCCCTCTCAGGGCCTGCTCAAGAGGATAGTAGGATCGAGCAGTTCAAATCCCAAACTCCAGCCTGAAATTAAAGAGCAACGGATTCCGATCTGGGGTGGAAGCCCTTGGGTACTACGCCCCGTGTTCTTGACTAAAACTCCCACCAGCTTCATTCAGCCCGGCCAAGGTGAAGGGATGGAAGGAGCTATGTTCCAAAACAGCTGGAAGGCCAAAGGTTTCCCACTCCTTGTGAAAGCGATCCGTTTCCTCCAAGAACATCTGCAACTAACTAACCATCACTAGCCCTTCCGCTGGGCTCCAGGGCCTAACTAAAATTCATGGGAAATATGGAACAGTGACTCTTCTGCTTAATATCTATGTGGTGGAACAGATCACATGACATAATTTAATCATGATGTGTGGTGTTCTGCTATAGCAGCTACTGATGCAAGGTGAAGTCAGGGCCGTCTGAGATGTATATCTATGTGATACAGTTATATCCCTTTGAGGATATAACGGCTCCATCCTCTAGCATCCTCAGATCTGAACTCTGGTGACAGCTCCAGTGGCAATCCCCTAAACAACAGCAAATCACTCTACTAAAAGACAAACACCCAGGATCCCACTCAACTGGGTGATTGCCATTCAAATAGTATCAAACTGCTAACACTATAGTGTAGGTCAGGCCTGTCCAACAGGTAGACCGCGGGCTACTGGTAGCCCACAAAGGGTTCAAAAGTCGCCCGCTGGCCATCAATAAAAAAAGTGAGGGGATATGTTCTCCATCCCTCCATGTCTCAGCCAAGAGGGGGCAGTTCAAGGACCATGGCGCATTGAGATTTGTTCCCTCCAGAACAGATTAATTGGTTTTCAATGCATTCCTATGGGAAACCGCTGCTCTACTTACAAAAGTTTTTACTTATGAGCATGTGCTCAGAACGGATAAAATTCAGAAGTAGAGGTTTTAGTGTAGTAGCCCTCTGGCACTTTGGGCTGGAAAAAGTAGACCTTGGCCTGTTCAAAGTTGAACAGCCCTGGTGTAAGTAGATACTAAACCATATTGCATCTCGTGTTTGCCAGGATATTACCAGCAACAGATGTGGAACAGAACACCTCTCTCTCTCTCTCAATTATTAATTTTCTCATGAGTGACCATGTCTGTGTTTTATCTTTAGCAAAAAGAAACAGTATCAGGCGCAGGGGGAACGCAGAATGGTCACACGTGGAAGAGGGAACCCTGGATAAACAGAGTGTGGGGGAGTTATTATACCCAGTGCGGGCCTTCAGCTGATGATGAGTAATTCAATTTCTACCTGCAACAGCAGCACAACCCATGTGCAGCGCAATTGGGGGGGGCAGCTGTCGTCACAATACCAATTCAAACACTCCAACCAATACAGCCAATGGTCAAAGCTTCAGAGAATTGTAATCCAATAACATTTTCTGGGGTCCCCAAGTTTGGAAACCTCTGTGCAGGAACATCGGCCATACCGAATTCCTATGAAGTAAGAGCCTTTTCACACGACCCCTAAGATCCGCTGGCCCCTTAAATTCGGACCAGAGATCTTGGGGGTTCATTGCTCTTCCTTCCTCCCCACCACTCCGCACTTCCTTGCTTCTGTCTGCGTGAGGGGAGGGAGGGAAAAAAAGCCTTAAAAAGGGACAAAAGAATAAAGCCTTACCTCCGGTGCCAGTGGAAGCTGCTCCGAGCCCCGATCACTTCCTGATTCCTCTTAAAGGGGCGGGAGGGAAAAAACAACAACAAAAAGAAGCCAGGAGAGCCTGGCAGATCTACATAAAGGAATTGTCACCTTCTGAGAGCAAGTACTTGAAAGGTGCGCTGGGATGCGCTTATGGGGGCGTGGTCGCACTTAATTTTCTGTAAGCTCCGGAGCTGGTGGGAAAACATTTTTAAGCTCCAGAGCTGGGAGCCATTTGTGGCGGAGTTTAGGGGTCGTGTATAAACGCCCTAAGAGATGGGGATCTAAAGTGGATATAAAGTACGCAGTGTAGATGCCTGCTCCCACCTGCTTAGTTTTGTGTTCTTTCCTACCTGTTTTTCTCCCAGTGACTTTGACTTCCTGACCTTGAGAGAACCACAGCTGAGGAAAGAACAACTTCTTAGAGCTTCTCTGGTTTAAATCTGGGGCCAGTTTAACACCAATGGTTGCATGAAGAGAAAGACAAGCTGGCAGCCCCTCTCCAGGCCACAGACAGAGGCTGACTGGAACAGCCTCTCTAAGCAGACAAGCAATGGCATCTTGTTTCATTGGGACTAGGAATTGGAAGTATCTCCTCCAGAGCACCCTGAGGTAGCAGATGAGTTTAAGGGTCCCAGAACAGGCTGTGTGGAAAACAGCACCTGAGAAAGGAAAACAGCCAGAGCGTTCATGAGAACTCGAGAGCCATGGGAAGGTGACCTCACTGCTTCCCACCACATGCAGCCTTATGCAGTTGCCTAATTTTGCCCAGAGATAAGACTGGCCCGGCTTAAATCTCCACAACTATTTAATATTCTTTCCAAAGCAACCCATGTTCTAATACACAGGTCTATGACTATCACACATGACAAGCTCAACAACTAACTCTCTGTTAAGGCATGGACAAGAGAGGACAGTCTTTGCAATAGCAAAATGCCGCTTTATCAAGTATTTTGAAAAATGAAAGTGAAATATGGAACAATGCAAAACTATTCCTAGAATTTTAAATAACAGGATTTGCCAAAACAACTTTTCTTGCTGTGATTTCAGCTGTCCCATCGAGAGATACAGAAACAATGTTCCCTCTAACTTACCACCTTCTCCCTGGAATACAGAAGTTCCCCGTCCCTTTTCTGTGATTTAGAAAAGCTAAGAGCTACATGAGCTTAGTTACATCATTTGCAACATGCTGCAGCAGTGAGTCCCACAATTTAGTATCATCTTTTATAATTATAAATCTAACTGCTTTCCCTTCATGCTTTGTCTTTCAACAGGATCTGCAACTGTTCCTGCAAAAACTGGGCCCACAGACACAATCTGCCTGATAGCGCAATAGTTTAAGTACAGTATATGGATCCAAATGTTGGGAATTTGACACACACACACACACACACACACAGAGAGAGAGAGAGAGAGAGAGAGAGAGAGAGTTGTCCCTCGACACAGGCTGGACTCAGTGACAGTTCAAGAATGACGACTATATTCTTATACATAATGCCATTGTATAGACACTGGCAATGGAACATTCCCTCCCCAGTGCTTAGAATCCAGTTCCACCTTAACCATGTCGATGACCTCACCTGTGCCAGCACTGGCACGCCTGCTGCACTTCTGCACTTCCGCACCGCGCCCCATGTCAGGATTGAGCCTCGGGGCTGCTTCATGCACAAAAGCTGGGAGGGGCAGCGTACAGTTTAAGTTTGGGTTCACAAGAGCTTAACCTCAACGTACATTGAATTTGCTGGCTTCTGGAGCATACAGAGGTGAGTCCCCGTTCCCTTGGCAGCTGAGTAACCATCACTAGCTCCCCACATCTGGCCAGTGAGGAAAAGACGGAAGGATTTCCAAGAAGAAAGCAGGATTTTCTGGCAGAATTCAACCAAGACCCCTCCTGTTTTGGTAAATACCCCCCAAACTGCAACTTAGCAGAAGTGCATACAGTACAACTGCATTTGCTCACTCAAACCTCTCCTTTAGCTCTTTGCTATGCTTTCAAGATCTGGCGGGTAAAATTCTCTTTTTGGGCTATGGGCTTTATGTTACTGCATAAACTGATGGGTTTGCTCCTGCAGTTGGACAATACTGAAATTTAAGCAGGGTGGGGAGGGGTGCAGAGTGAAGAAAGACTTCAGCACTTTCCATATAAATCTGACTTTTGGCAATCGAGGGCAGCTGGTCAAGTAGCAAATGCCAAACCTTCCCTATCCATTCACTGCCACACACACACACACACACACACACAGAGAGAGAGAGAGAGAGATTTTTTAAAAAAGCTCTCCTTCTATATTCCCCAGTGGGTTACCTGTTCCACCAAATTGCTGGTGCCATCTGTACTGTGGACTGAAAGGAACAGATGGCAGGGTTTTTTTTTAACTCCCCAAGGCCCTGACCCTAGGACCCCCTCCCCCCCCTTTATTCTACCCCAAGGCTCTCAGAAGGCTGTGGTGTTCCATCTCACCAAATCCCACCCACCCCCACTTTGTAAACCCCCACTCCAGTAACACAAGCCGTG
>JAHTLZ010003468.1:3082291-3131854 GCA_023846285.1 Phrynocephalus versicolor | reverse complement strand
TGTGTGTGTGTGTGTGTGTGTGTGTGTGTGTGTGTGTGTGTGTGTGTTAGTAAGACCTGTGTGGTTTTCTTTACACGGTGGCACTGCCCATCCTACATATCCCCAGCCTCGCCAGGAGTTGGTTCAGGCAGAAGGAAAAGAGAAAAGGGAAGGAAGGCAGAATAAAGCCAGACTAGTCTGAATTAATCAGGGGCGTGGTGGCTCAGTGGACTAAGGTTTCCAAAAACTGTTGGCTGCAAAGTCAGCAGCTCAACGGTTCGAATCCCGGGTGCCACGCAGCGGAGCGAGCTCCCGCTGATAACCCCAGCTCCTGCCAACCTAGCAGTTCGAAAGCATGTCAATGCTAGTAGATAAATAGGTACCGCTGTAAAAAATGGAAAAGTAAAACAGTGTTTCCTTGCAGCCATGCCAACCATGTGGCCATGGACTTGCACAACACTGGCTCTTTGGCTTGAATACGGAGATGAGCACCGCCCCTAGAGTCAGACACAACTAGCATGCATGTGCAGGGGCGGGGGAACCTTTTACCTAATCTGAATTTACAAAGGAAAGGGGGCGGAGATTGGTAGGGACTTCCCGGCCTTAGGAAAAAAACCAGGGCTCCAGAAAATGATCCACTTTCAGAACCTATTTCGTTGCTGTTCTAGACAAATAGCAAAGACAATTATTCAGGGCCCCAAGCACCCTGTTCTAACCACTAGGAAGCATCACTCCCTAATTAAAGCTTAATGCCTAAAGCTTTGAAGATAAGAGGTGTTACAGTACTGTACCTGACACTTTTTGAAGACTCAGGGCCTTTTGGTCAGCTCAGCCCAGCCTAACACAGGGAGGGGTGGGTTTAAGGATGGCAGAGGGAGGAGTCTTCTTTGGTTTTATTTATAGCCACTGTAGTTTGGGTCCCCACGATCACTGCCACTTGTTTATTTTTTTGCAGTCTTCTCTCCCACCTCTCTTCTGAGGCTTCAGATTGTTTCTAAGAATACCAGAGCTGTCACGGGTGACTCAGATGTGTCAGCATCTCATGTGAGATGCTTCATAGCAAGTGGCGGGGGGCGGGGGAGGGAGTGGAGATACACACATCTACACACATCTTTCAGATTTGCTCCTTGACAGGTTGCAAAACGCCCTCTCCTTTAATATGGGCAGCCCAGATGCAGGGGATGTCTCTTCTGCCCTAGCCCTGGTTTACACTTCTGAGTGACCAAGGGGCAAGGAGTTCCACTGGCACGCCTTAGGTAGGTTGACTAGATTCATAATGAGGAACGCTGGCTCGGAGCAGAGGCAGAGAATCAGGATGTTCCACTTTGGTAACAAAATAAAAATATACTGTATATAAAAAGTGTGTGTGTGTGTGTGTGTGTGTGTGTGTGTGTGTGTGTGTGTGTGTGTGTGTGTGTGAGAGAGAGAGAGAGAGAGAGAGAGAGAACTCTGGATGAAGGACAAAAGATGTACAGTACAGTATGTGGAATTAAAGGAAGCACAAGCTCAAAAGCTGGTACTCTTGCAGTTTTCTCCCCATTGGAACCTCCTCCATCACAACTTAACTACATATTTCTTTTGTTTTCCAAGCTGCTTTTCAGTCCTTTTTGCTTTGGAGGATTTTAAATGCAAGAAATCAAAATGGCAGGGCTACAGGAAAACCAGAGAGACAGGCTAGTTCAAACTACTAGACTGTGGTAAGGAAGGAAAAAAACCGGGAATGGGGCCGTGGTAAGGGCACAGACGGCAGGGAAGCAAGGGCGGCACGATCACTGTAAGGTCTTCGGGGCAGGAAGCTACAAAACTAACTATTGGCCTCTATGACCTGCGGGTTCTTATTAAACACAAAAGCTCTATAGAAGGGGACACAGGAAACAAAAGCTACTCACCCTGGCTATCTACACTTACCGCATCTCGGGGGTCGTGGTGTGCACATTTGGTCAGAACTACTTCACCCCAAGCTCTGCACATATACATAAATGCCCCCCTCAACACACACACCGCTTCACAGCAGTCTATGCAAATTTCACTCCCGAAAAAATGCACATCTGTCTGTAACTATTGGACTGCACTGCCCCAATGCAAAGGACCGAGCACTGGTACTCCTGAGGCCAGGGCGCTTGACTTCCACCGACAAGCAAAACTTCCCTTTTACCAAAGAGGTGCAGAATGAAACCGGGAGTCGCCCGCCAGGCCCCGCACCCCCACCCCCCCGCGCAGCATCCATCTCGGATCCGTTTTAAGACTTTCCCATTCGTTACTAAAATGCAGGAAAAAAAGGAAGCCCTCTCCACAGGCCATCGCCAATCCCTCGGGTGGGTAAGTAAGTGCCTTCCCATTCCTTTGCGATTATCCCCGGGCACTTACCCGCTCGGATCGGGGCTGAAGTCGCTGCTCCCCCTTCGATGTGATAGGAGAACCTCATGGCTTTGAACTGCTGGGAATAAGACCCGCTGGGTTCCGGAGCGGGCACCCCCATCACGCTGGCCCTCTGCATGATCGCTCTGCAACAAGCCCTCCCGGAACTCACCCCACCCACCCCAGCCCCTTTCTTCAATCCCCTCCAAAATCCCTCGGAGGTCGCCCCCGATACGCCAGGCTGCTTCGAGTCCCCATCAAGTTGCCCGATCCCTTTCCTCCAAAAAAAAAAAAAAACCACACAAAAAAACCCCGCAAAAAACCAGACAAACCCTCCAAATGATAATAAACAATTTAAAAGGGGGGGGCTTCCGAATGCAGTGAGATCACCCGGATAAAATCCACCCGACTCTGGAGCGAAGAAGGGGAGCGCGGTGGGGGCCGTGGAGACGGGTGGTGGTGGTGGTGGTGGCAGTGGGGGGGCGCGGTGGGGTAAATCTCCTCGGCGGATGGATTATGGCAATCTCTTTTTTTGAAAGGCACAGCCTTCGCAACAAGTCAGCGCAGCTCTTGCAAAAAAAACAAAAAGCATCGCCTTGGCCAGGAATGTATCAGAAAGCAAGCCTGGAAGCTTATCCACGTTGGAGTGTCTGCTCCAAGATCCACCCCCTCCTCCTCTCCTCTCCTCTCCTCTCCACGCCACCGCCTTCTCTCCCCCCCCGCGCGCCGCCGCGTTTCCTTCTCCTCCTCCTCCTCCTCCTCTTCCCCCTTCATCCGCCAACTCCTTGCTAAAGGGGGGGGGTGATGCCTCTTTTTCTACCGCAGCGCCAGACTGCTTGCGACGAGGTTTTGCAAAACCTTCCTCTTCAGTCTCTCTCCCTTGGCCCTTTATATTTTCCTCCCCTAGAATTGAGACAGAAATGGGATTTCATGAGACACACACCGCCATGGACGTCGGTTTGGCCCACGCTGGCTTTCTTAGGGACCAACGAGTTGGGCGGGGGCTTTCCTCCTGGATATTGACCAAAAAAAAAAAAAAAGGCGGGGGAAGGGGGAGGAAGAAGGGGGGTTGTTGGCAATTTATTTCCTCGCACTTGGGGAGGATTTCGCGAGCAGTTGTTGTTTGAAAAATCAGCTCGTTTTGGAAGTCCGTTTACTTTGAGGTTTCTCTCCTTCCCGTCCTCTCCCCCCTCGCCTCCTTCCTACGCATTCAAGAAGATTTCCAACTCTTTGGGGTAGGTCTTGAGACAGGGCTGGAGGCAGGCTTTGATCACTCCTAAAACAGATGCTATGGGGGGATGGGTTACCCCCCCATCCCAACCATATAGAGAGAGGGAAAGGTTAGTTTTCACTTGCACTCACTTTTATTTTCCGGAATCACCTTCTCCCAAGTGTAATGTGTTCCTTTTTTATTTCCAGATCTATGGGACTATCTTTCCTGACAGCCGTTTGATCTCTACATTTTCCAGTCAGTAGTCCTAAAACTTGAGAGGAGTTTGCAAAAATTAGATTAGGATCTGTTGTTCAGCCTTTGGAATCAGTTATGACTCTCAGGGGCTCCTGGACAACAACAAAAGTTACTTTTCAAAAGTTGAGCCGCCCATCAGAAGCCTTGGAGTGGATTTCTGTACTCAAGCATGTCAGTTCAAAGTCCATTTGAGAAACAAATTCCTTGGTTCAGAATACTGTATATCTTTTTAAAAACTGCTTTTTTAACTGTTAAGTATTGATGCTTCACTTGTATTGGCTGGTACTGGGCATTAACAGATTGAACAAGCCTGATGTCTCTTTAAAAAGCAATGTTGTGATGTCATATCATCTTCAAGGAATGGTGACCCTAGAGATGTATGTTCTTTTAAAAATCTTGTGATTAACAGCTGTTCTCAGGCTCAAACTCAAGGCCATGGCTTCTGCTATTGAGTCAATGCATCTCATGTTTTTCTCTTTTCCTACTGGTTTGTTTTTCCCCTAGCATTATTGTCTTGTCCAGTTAAGTTTTCTCTTCTCACGATGTGCCGAAAGTATGAGAAGTTTAATTTGGTAATGTTAGCTTCTAGAGGACATTCTGGCTTAGTTTGATCCAGAAGTAGTCTCTTTTTCTTATGCTCTATATGATATCCATTGAGTTTTCCTCTGCCAGCCCATTTCAAACAATTTTACTTTTCCCATGTCAATCTCTTTCCTTATCCATTTTTCATATCCTTATATAATCCAGAATAATATGAATGATCTCTACCTTGGTCTCCAGACATACATCTGTACACTTCAGGTTATTTTCTACTGTAGTCCCTTTAACTTCAACTGCATTCTGACTTACTGGCTGCAGCTTCCATGTGGGTTGAAGACTTTTGTGAAGGTTATAGATAGAGAATCTTTTCAGTATTTCAATGTCAGCATTAAAAACTTTCCTGGAGGGATTATTTTTGTCTTCCTAATGTTCAACTGATTTACAATTGAGCATTCAGAACCAGTCACATGTTTTGGAACAAGGAGTTACCCCCTTCAGATAGGGTTCAAACAAACACCATCTGATCTGTGTTATTTTTCCAAAAATATTTCAGTTGCTTCTGCAATGAGAGCTGAGATTTTTGGAAGTCCGGTTATCCTGATTTTTGAAGGAAATTAGTATATTTAACCATTCAAGTTGCAGCCTGTGATCAGTCCTCAAGTAGCTGTAAACTATTTCAAAATAAATAAATAAATCATAATAATAGCATGGCCTGGAATTTTGTGGCTTCCCAGCAAAATTCAGTTGGGCTTTTTCAAAAGCTGTTTTTTGAAACTAAACTGTCTTCTTGGGGAACAGAGACCAGTCACACTCAGAATACTGTACAGGGGAAAACACACTTTCTACCGGCTCTGAACTCCTCAGGGAAATAACTAACCAGTTGTCTGTCCTCCACATCTTAGGGGGGAGAAAAACCACTATTTGGATAACATGCTTTCAAACCACAACAGCTGTGGACAATCTAAGCTATTTAAAGGCATATAACTCAACTTTTGCCAACACACAGAGATGAGTTAGCAGGACAAAGCCAGCAAGAAAGGCCAACTGAGATAAAGACAGGGGTGCCCACCCAGTTGTGCTCCCTTTGCTCTTTTATTCTCTTGGTTAGATTTACACCCCACTTTTCCTCTGCTGAACTCCAGGCAGCATAGATGGCTCCGAGAGAGAGCAACTGTCTTAGAGTCACTCTGGGATTTTTCAGAGTGACTAGATTGGAACTCTGGGAAATCCCAGATTTTTGTGAGGATTGGAACCCCAAATCTTCAACCCACCTGCCATTCCAGCAACACTAACCACCTGACCAGCCTAGTTACCAGCTCCTTCCTGTAGTTCAGATTTCTCATTACCCTTGAAAAGCCTCTCCTTTGTGCTGACAGTTTAAAAAGTTCACCTCTCTAGGCAGAATTTTTGGCCTCAGCCCTCCCTTTCAACCCCAGGGACCAATTTCCCGGCCATCTTTTCTGCATGCCAGGACCCAACTCACTGATTTCTGTGAAGATTCTCAGTCATCCAGGTGAGTTTATCTGGAAGTTGAGTCATGGCAACTGGACTACTTTTTTCTTGAGAGAGAAACGTTTCGCTGCTCATCCAAACAGCTTCATCATCTCCTCGTCAACTGCCCTTGGCCTAATCCAGGGGTGCCCAAACTTTTTGTAAGGAGGGCCAGATTTGGTGGCTGAGAATGTGTCAGGGGCCGGTTGCTCCCCAACCCTGCCACCCCACTGCAAGCCCCACCTACTTTCTTTTAAAAAAATGGGGTGAAGGAGGGGGAGGGAGGGGTGGGCCAGCCAGCCACGGGCCACTCAGAATGGCCTGACGGGCCGGATTTGGGCCCCCCCCCCGGGCCGGACTTTGGGCAGGCCTGGCCTAATCCTTTCAAGATGACCACCAGAGGCATAAGAGGACAGGACTCCCAGACATTGAATCCTATCCTAGTAGAGGGAATTTCTGCAGGTCAAGGCTGCAGCTTCCAAAATTCTCTCTGCTGCACAGGTTATTTTAAAAGTACAGGAATCTGGTCCTCTTTTGGGAATCCTACCATGAAGAGCTAGCTAGAAAGCATTAAATGGCTAAGGGAAGCCAGTACAATATGTATTATAGACCTCAAGCCACTTTACCCCAACCAAAGGCTCCGTAAAAATCCTGTGTTTGCCTGGAATTACAAAAAGTAGAGGAAGGATCGTCAAGCATTCACTATGTTGCAACATACAGCTGCCAGATTATATTTAATTTGGCTATTTCTAACTGGACACAAGCATGGGTGGAATTTTTGAGATGGGATGTGAAAAAACTCACTCCACTATGGGGACAACCTGTGGTCCTCCAGCTGTTACTAGATTATTCTTCATGTGCCATGTCCTTGTAGAACGTTGGCAATCTGTAGCTTGAACTGGTTTCTATCTAAGGCTATTCTAAACAGAGCAGTTGTGCTCACTGTGGTCCATTGGCTTAAGTTCTTAAGACACAATGTTCTTCTACACCCCAGGACATGCTTCCCATCTATTTTTCCTGCAGCAGATGGTGTTTCTCATTGCACATTGCATATTGCTATTTTCTTCTCTTTATGGTATTGAGGATGTCTAACTTTTTATTCATGCGCTGTAATATAGCCACATTAGTGACTCTAGCTATCCAAGGTATCTTCAGAATTTGTCTGTACTTCCACATTTTGAATGCTTCCAGCTTCTTGCACAATGTGTCTGTAAGGGTTCAAGTTTCAACACCATAGAGAAGTATGCTGAATATATAGGATCAAAGTATTTGAGGACGAAATCTGATATATAAGTTCCAGTTTGTCAAGAGTTTCCTCATTTTCTGGAAGAAATTTCTAGCTTGTTCAATTCTACAACGAATTTCACATGAAGGATCCCAGTTATCTTTGACAAAGCATCTCAAGTATTTATACGATTGCTGCCAATCTTGAGAAGGTTCTGTGAATCTTTTTTTTTTAATGATAACCATCCATTTTGTATTCTTCACATTAAGTCGCAATCCCATGGCACTGCTTTCTGCAGCAACAAAATCCAATAATCCTTGCAAATCTGCCAAATTTGTTGCAAGCAGGACTGTGTCATCAGCATATCTTATGTTATTAAAAGAACTCTATTCACCTTCACACCTTGGTTCTTTTTTTTTGAGAGCATCCCGGAAAATTCTTTCTGAATTAAAAAGCAGAGGTGAGAGAATACAACCTTGATGAGCACCTTTCACAATTGACACCTCCTCTGACATCTGACCATCTATCCGGACACCAGCATGCTGATTCCAATACAAATTCCCAATCAATCTGATATCACGACTGTCCAAGCCCAGTTCTTTAAGAATATTAATAAGTTTATCATGTTTAACTGAGTCAAATGCTTTTTCATAATCAATGAAGCAAACAAAAACATTGACACTGACATCGAGACATAATCGAAATAGTATTTGAAGACTAAATTATGCCTCTCGAGTTCCAAATCCATTCCTGAATCCAAATTGGATATCTCTAATGGCCTCTTTACACTCCCGATATATTCTTAAATGCAGGATTTTTTTTAAAAAACCAACAACTTCAGGTTATAACTCATCAAACTGATTGTCTGATATTCATTACAACTTTTTGCACTAGATTTCTTTGGAAGTGGTATAAAAGTGGATTTGAGCCAGTCCTGTGGGATGGTTCCACTTCTATAGATGCTGTTGTATAAATCGACCAGAAGGGAAAGTGATTGTTCTTCCTTAAGGAATTTCAAAATTTCAATACAGTATATATTTCATCAGGGCCTGGGACTTTGCCACACTTCGATAGTTCAATGGCATGTTCTACCTCTTCCCTCATTATATCTATATCATGCTCAATACTTCTGTTATCCTTAAAGCGATGTTCTGTATGCTTTCTTTACTCTGCTTTTGTTTGTGTCATTTTTGCTAGTAGTGTACAATTTTATTGCTATGTTAAAATTCTCTTTTACTTTTTACTCTTCCTAGGTGTATTCCTTCTAATTCTTTCCTTTTAGCTTGCAATACCAATAATGCTTTATTATCTCTTGCTATTAGTCACTCTAATATGTTAATATCATTTCCTATTACTTGTATTATTTTCTGTGTGGGGTTTCTAAGTATAGTATATATATATAGGGCTCTTTCCATGTATAACCCTGTACAAATGAAGGTGTCCCAGATAATTCTTACCTCCCTTTTGCCTTCTTCATTTATCTTCCATATATCTTCCCTGTTTTTATTTTTAAAAAATCTATTATATAAATAAATCTTTTTATCAACTTTCAATCTTTTTGCTTAGTCTCTTCTAGAACTTTTTTTAAAAAATAAACATATACAGGTAAAACTCCATAGTTCTTTGTAGACTCTTGCACTCCTTTGCACCCTTGGTACTCCTTAACTTAGGCATGTCCAAACTTCAGTCCTCCAGATGTTTTGGACCACAACTCCCACAGTCCTTTGCCATTGGCAATCCAAGCTTAGAATTCTGGGAGTTGTGGTCCAAAACATCAGGAGGACTGAAGTTTGGACATGCCTACAAGACCTGTTCTAATAATTCATCATTTCCACAGAAACTGTTTTGTTTTTAAAGTAAGTCAGTGGGTCTTAATTTTCTTGTCATGGCCAAGGCATCCTAAACAATTCTGCATTAAAAGAACAGCTCACATGGACATACTGATATCAGGATAATTAATTCCTCCACCACCGCCTCAATTAATGTACAGCAGAGCTCAGAGGCAGCAAGAAGTCTTGAGGAGGGAGGCCAATGACATCATCTCTGTGCTTCAACCTAGTGAAGCTGTGGCTGCTCTATTCCGCTCTCCTTGTTCTTTCTTTATTTAATGTTAGGTCTGATTTGGTAATTTATATTTTTACTGCAGTTTTTAATCTGGTTTTGGCTCCCTAGTCATATAAAAAAAGGAAATATCTATATTTAAAGATTCTTGGGTGACTTGCTTCCCTAGTGTGGGTCATAGTTGCAAGTAAATCGAACCCTGGATATCAGCCACTTGCTTCCAGTTCCAGAATCAGAGTAGAAACAGATGATGGAATTCCCGCCCCCCCCCCATCCCCTTTACCAGACTTATCTGGTCCAACCTTCCAAATCTCATTTCTAATCTTTCCCTCTTCCTTACAACTCTTAATTCATCAGATCACACTTCACTGCCAAGGAGGAAATACACATTGTAAAATGCTGGTTTGTGTATATCTTCAAAGGCAACTTTTCCGGAGTTTTCTCTTCTGGGTCTTTTCTAGGACTCAGAGCTGCTGAATGAAACTCCAGCTGGAGTGTGGAATCTTGGCTATTTCCTGTACCCTCTATACATACTTAAAATCTTTCTAGATTTGGTGCTTTCTTTTTGCTTTGTTTACTTACACATTTTTTAAACCCATCATTTTTTTTCTGCCATCTTACTCAGAACAGGTGCAGATTGATGCATGTTTCTTGTACCTTATCTTCTACCCCAAGTAAATACTTACTCCATTCTCTACATAGCACATCAGTAGTGGTGTGGAAGAGTTGAAATTAAACTTAATAGGCTTTGGTAATGTCAGCTTCTACAAACAGCAGATTTGTAGCTCAGTTCTATTCAAGTTGCATAATCTTTACTAGTTCAGCTCTTTCTGTATTTAGCAGAAAAAATATTGTTTAATGATCTTAATCCTCCTTAGGTGGAGCCTCTCTTCCTATCCTGAGAATATAGAATGCCATTGATGCTTTGTGGTTCCTGCTTTCGAGTATACAGCTTCACGTCTTTATTATTTATTTAAATGGAAAAATGTTCTCCACCCCATTCAACCAAAGTTTTCCCCTTCTGTTATTGCCTTTATCCCAGTTGATTGATTGTTAAAAAGCACCCAGAGATGGTTTCACCATTAGACAAAGTGAGTTAGCAGCTTCAGACAGCTATTTGGGACGTCATAAATGTTCATCAAATTATTGGGTATCTAACGTTATTTTACAGAGAAGGATTGGGTGTTTCCTGGATCGTTTGATTTGTGTGCCAAAATTACTTGGCTGGCTTTGAGCACAATCCGCCTTGAATTGGGGGTGGGTGGGCTTGAAGGGCACAATTTGCTGTTCAACTCAGATAGCAAAATGTCTGGAGTAAATGCTGAAAGCAACAGAAAGGATTGCTACTGTGTTTTGCCACACTGTGCCCATTGGGAAGTGTTTCCCCTATAAGGTATGTTAAGAACATTAGAGAAATAACAGTCAGATGTAGATTGTTCCACTGGGTTTCTGTCTACATCAGAAGCACACTGCTCTGCCCCCATGACTGCTATGTGGTCTCCTAAAGAATTCTAGGAAGTGGTATGCTATATGACTTATCTGATTGTAATCCAAAGCCTTGCCATGATACTGGAATCCCCATGATGGGATTCTTTGTGGCCTCTGTGAAGCCACACATATGGGTACTGAGTTCACATGCGCAAGAGCATCAGAACCTTCCATAGCAATTTTTTGAAAGGATGACCATTGGCTCCGCCCCCTGGCCTCCACACATGTACCAGCGCATGTGATCACCACCATCTCAGTTCCCTTTAGCCGCCGTCTGGGTAACATTCTGGAACCTTTACTCCTTTGGTGTTCCCTCTGCTAAGCTTAGCAAATTTGTATTCAGAAAGGTTTTTTTTTAGTTTCCTATTTCTTGTTTTGTTTGTTTTATCCTTTATATATATAGTAGTTTTTATTTTGTCCTTATTTCCTATTTTAAGGCCCTTCGGAGCCTGTTTGAAAAGTGCATTTGTTGTTGGGGGGGGGGAATTCTCCTCACAGACAAACACGTGTCCTGTCTTTATTGCCTTGGAGCGGCTCATAAAACGGTCTCCTGTCCTCCCTGCCACTTATTTGGCTCTCAGACCATCAAAAATCAGAGATATCACCTCCACATGTTTCTCCTAGAAAAGTCTCTCAGTGCGTTGGGTTATATGGATTCCGAATCCAGAAAAAAACACCTCCTCAGCAGCAACAACTTCATCGATAACGAATATCTCCAAGAAGCCAAAAACATCTTCGGCTTCGAAGACCAAGTGCTCCAAGAAATCTAAAGATGATGGCTCATCGAGATCCAGCAAGACATTGTCTACCTCGCCAGCAGCCCTATCACCAGTTCCTCAACCGCCTCATCTTTCCCCTTCCAGTCCTGTCCAACAGGACACCAGACCAGGGTTTTCACCCCTGAATATTCCTTCGAGCTCTGATTCAGACTCCGATGTGGGTTTGATACCTACACTCCCCACATCTCTGACCTCAAGGGCTTCTTTAAGAATATCACTTTTAAAGTTCCCTTGCCTCCGGATACTCCGTCTCAGATCGAGACCAACACTGCTCAGCAGTCTCAATTGCTTGCACAGCAGCTGCCTCAACCTTCTTCATCTCCCACTCACTGTGTACTTATACCATCACCAGTATTGCCCTGGCCTCTTTCGCATTTAATATATTTGATGCCATTAGCCACAGAGCAGGAGCGACTGACTAAACTTGGTTGGAAGCATTGACATACCTTCACTTCTAAGTCAACAGCTAAAATACTGAAGGTTGATGGCTCAAAACCAAAGGCTCCTAAAGCCTCCACATTGAAACTGCCAGTTTCGCCCCTTCCGTTTCACACATCCTCAGCTTTGACAACTACCTAACCATCACAGCCTCCGATGTTGACCACTAAATTTCCACCTACTGCAATGTTGGTCCCGACAAACCGGACATTGACAAACCCAATGTACTTCGGCTTTGACAGCCAACAATGGTTTGTTTGCGATCCCAGCCAAGCAAATTCTCTGTATCGAACCCAGCAGCCTGCTGAACCATCTCAGGACTCTAGCTATGATCTTTCTTCGGCCCCTTCTGAGTCAGAAGACGAGGAATCCAGGGTCCTCTCATCCCCTGACTCTGACGTAGAGGAGAAAAGCCCACCGTCGTCCTTTCACTCCCTTCGGGACAATGCCAACTTTGTGATAAAAATGGCTGTATCTCTCGACATCCTCATCCATCATCCTGCTCCTAGAAATTCGGATCACCTGTTTGACCAAATTGATTCTGATGCTTTGGCTCCTGTTCCACTCAGTGTCATACCATCCTTCTTGTTGATGGCGAAGGGGTCCCTCCAAAAACTTTCAGCACCCTCTACGTCTCAGCATATCAACAACTTGTATAGAGTTTTTGACAAGGAGGCTCCCTTCCTTCAAAAGTGTGTGTGTGTGTGTGTGTGTGTGTGTGTTGTGTCGTTACAGTTGTGACCGACTCTTCGTGACCCCATGTCCATGGAGTTTTCTTGGCAGGAAGACTGGAGTGGTTTGCCAGTTCCTCCTCCAGGCTCCTACAGCACCTGGTATTCCCTGGTGGTCTCCCATCCAAGTACTAACCAGGGCCGACCCTGCTTAGCTTCCGAAATCGGGCGAGATTGGATGTGCTTAAAAGTACCCTCATCCTAATTCAGTCATAGTAGCACCTTCCCAAGTGCAATCTTGTACTAAACAGCTGCCTATATCAACTTCTAAGGAGGGGAGGAACCTGGATTCTTTAGGAAGAAAGATCTGTACAGCATCATCTCTAGTCTTTAAGATGGTGAATTATCAGGCTGCTATGGGGCATTTCAAAGAGTTCTTCTCAACTTCATGTATGCCCTCTTCGAATACTTACCTGACCATCTTACCTGCTTATATACCACCTCATAGCACTTACAACACTCTTTGGTTGGTTTACAGTTTAATTATGCAGGCTACACATTGCCCCTCCCCAGCAAGCTGGGTACTCATTTAACCAACCTTGGAAGGATGGAAGGCTAAGTGAACCTTGAGCCGTCTACCTGGGATTGAACCCCACACCAAGAGCACAGTTTTAGCTGCAGTACAGGCATTTATCTACTGCACAATGAGGCCCCTAAAGAAGGAAGCTTCTTTGTTTTATGATGAGGCCATGACTGTTGCTGCCCAACAAATGCACTTTGCCCACCACACCTCTGATATGGCAGTGTGTTCTATGGGCATGGCTGTGACACTTTGTTGACACTCTTGGCTGCAGTCAACAGGACTTTCAGAGGCTTCTAAGTCTCAGATTGAATACTTACCCTTTGAGGGAGAGGGTCTTTTCCATAACAAGATGGATGAGATCATGGATGATCTTCAGAAGAAGAATCAGGCAGCAAAGAGACTCAACCTCGTCCCACAAAAACAGCAGCACCCTCAATGGAAAATATCTTTCAACAACACTTACTCCAGGCAACAGTCCAAGGAGAGACAACCTACATCCACTTCTCTCTACAACCACCTCAACAAATACAAGTCCCAGACACACAGGTCCTCATGTCACCAGGACCATCATAAGAAACACGATTTCTGACTCCTTGGACCTCTCAAAGACACTACTGTCCCCCCACCTCCATGCCTTGCAGGTGATCACAAGTGACAAATGGGTTTTGACAATAATCTCCCAGGGCTACTCCTTGGAAATTCACACTCCTTTACTGGTGGGAAACCTCGTAGTCACTCCTTTGTCAACAACTCTCCTGCAGGAGGTGGATTCCCTACTGAACAAATTGGCAATTCAACCAGTACCTTACTACCAGATTCCAGGCGGTTATTATTCCCATTATTTCATGGCACCAAAGAAAGATGAAGGACTTTGCCCAATCCTAGACCTTTGCTCTGTCAACAAATTCATCTTGGCAAAGAAGTTCCGTATAGTCATCCTGGAGTCTATTCTTCCACTCCTTCAAAGGGGAGACTGGTTCGCCATAATGGATTTAAGAGATGCCTATTTTCATATTTCTTTCCACTCTGCTCATCGTTGCTTTCTTCGCTTCGTTATAGGAAATCTCGTATACCAGTTTGTGGCTCTTCCCTTTGGAGCTGGACTCTCTTGTCCTGTTTTTACAAAGTGTATGGCACCCATCGCCACCTTCGTCTGCACACAAGGGATAATTATCTTCCCTTACATTGACGACTGGCTCCTGGTAGGCCACATCCGGCAATAAGTTCAAAATCATGCCACTTTCATGCTCAGTCTGTTGTCATCTCTCTGCTTGACAGTGAACCATGACAAGTCCCTTCTGGAGCCTCACCAACTGGTGCCATGCATGGGAGCCATCTTAGATTCCACCAGGGCAAAAGCATTCCCTCCCACTTCCAGGCATGCAGACATAACCAAGTTCGTACAAAAATTTATACCGGGATCTGACATCTTGGTCCACTAGTGCTCATGTCCTTGACAACATTGGTGGTCCTGTATGCTCGACTGAAGTTAAAACATCTCCAAGCATGGCTTCTGGACTTCAATCCTCTTATAGTTTCCCCTTCAAAGTGCCTGGTAGCCCCCGAATACCAACCACCTCTACTCACCTGGTAGATAAACCCAACCAACTTCTTCAGAGGATGGTCATTCCTTCCGTTGATACCATCTGTGCAGGTCAATGCCAACACCAGCCTTTCAGGTGGGGAGCATCCTGCAATCACCTCCAGCTTCTTGAGTTGTGGTCTCAAGAGGAAATAACCCAGCACATCAACAAGTTGGAACTCCTGGCAGTTACCAAGGCACTCCAGTCGTTTCTCCCTCACATGTCCGGTAATGTAGTACAGGTGGTCACCAACAACATGACCACCTTGTACTACATAAACAAACAGGGAGGTACCCACTCTTGCCGGCTCCTACAGCTTGCCACAAATCTTTGGGAGTGGTGCATAAACCATCATGTGTACCCCATAGCCAACAATTTATCAGGGGAACCAACATGACTGTGGACGACCTGAGCTGCCTGAATAGGTCAAATCACGAATGGGATCTCCACCATAGCAGTTACCTGTCCTTAACCTGGAGGTGGAGTCAACTGCATACCGACCTGTTTGTAACTTTTCACAATGCCAAATGCACCCTCTTTAGCTCCAGGGTGGGGAGGGATCTATCATCCCTCAGGGGTGCTTGTATGATCCCTTGGACCCATAATCTCTTCCACACATTCCCACCTATTCCGTTAATCCACAGAGTGGTCACCAACATACACCACTTCAATTCCAACATCATCCTTCTGACTCCTTGGTGGCCGAGACTACCGTGGTTTGCCACCCTTCTAAGAATGTCAACCTCTTGGTGGACTCTCCCTGTATTCCCATCTTCACTCTCAATCTGAGGGGCAAGTCTTTCACCTGGATCTCAACCACCTGCACCTCATGGCCTAATTGATTCGCAACTAATATCACATATCCTTCAGGCTGCCAGGAAGCCCTTCACACTTCATCTTTATGAACAAAAGTGGAAAAGGTTTGTGAATTTTGCATCTGCCTACTCATTCCCACCTGTGCACCCTCCCCTACTAGGACTCCACTTTCTCCTCCATCTGAAGAAAGCAGAGCTCACCATATCTACTCTCAAAGTCTTCCTCTCAGCGATCGTCGCTAAGCAACCACCTTTCCCCCCAGCTTCTCAGTTTTCCACCATCCTCATGTCAAGCTCTTTCTGAAGGGGTTATGGAATTCCTTTCCCAGCAAATCCCCAATACCACTGCAGTAGTCTCTCTCTGTCGTCCTAAACACTCTTAAGTAACTGCCATTCGAGCCGATGGCAACTTGTGATTTAAGTCTCCTATCATGGAAGACATCCTTTCTTGTTGCCATCACCTCAGCACGTCGGGCTGTGGAACTGTGCTCCCTCCGTCATGATCGCCCATTCCTTCAGTTTTTCAAGAATAAGGTGATATCCTACCCTGATGTCTCCTTTCTACCCAAAGCTGTCTCCTCTTTCCATGTTTCACAGCCTATAATCTTCCCAACTTTCTTCCCAAACCCTACTTCCCAGTTGTAAAGAGCTTTTCACTGTTTAGACGTTGGCAGAGCCCTTGTGTGTTTACATTTCTAGAACTGCTCCGTTCCACAAGTCCACACATCTTTTTTGTCTGTTATGGCCCTTCACGTGATGCTTCTCCGGTGTCTTCGCAACACTTTTCTTGCTGGGTTGCGTCCTCAATAGAACTGGCCTATCCAATAGCTAAGGCAACTCCTCCCCAGTCACTCAGAGGTCACTCTACCAGTGCTTTAGCATCCTCGGCCGCCTTTTTAAAGGGCATCCCGCTAACGGACAGATGTGCCTCTGCGACGTGGTCTACCCCGTCCAGTTTCGTCAAACACTACAGGATGGATGCTCGAGCAAGGTCTTCATTAGCATTCAGCAGGGTGGTTCTCTCCTTTGCTTTACCATGACTACCCTCCATCCGGTGAGTAAGCTTGTTTTAACCCATATGTGTGGCTTCACGGAGGCCATGAAGAAGAACTGGTTACTTACTTGTAAATGTAGTTCTTTGAGTGGTCCTCTGTGAAGCCACACAACTCCACCTTCCTCCCTTCTAGCCATCACGCTTTAAGTTCCTTCTCTATCCTTTATTGTCCTACTGTGGCGGCTAAAAGGCACTGAGAGGGTGGAAATCATGTGCACTGGTACATGTGTGGAGACGGGGGCAGACCCAAAGGTCATCCTTTTAAAAAAAAATTGCTATAGAAGGTTCCAAAAACTCTCTCGCATGCGTGCTCAGCACCTATATATGTGGCTTCACAGAGGACCACTCAAATAACTACATTTACAGGTAAGTAACCAGTTCATTTGTGGCCTCCTCAGGTGTTATTAGAAATAGAGACAACGGAGACTGCAGTCTAGGAAGATATGGAGAACTGCACATTTCCCATCTTTGATATATGTACACATTCCTGTTTTCTCTGAAAAGATGATTATAGGCTGTAGTGTAGGTAGTAGTGCAGCTCTTTGATTTCCTGTGATTTAGAGCAATCAGAAGAAAATGCTGGACTTACAACTGTAAACTGTCTTGTGCTCATATGTCCTGAATGTATAATAAAGTAGATTGGAGTTTAGATGCCTTCCTGTTACTTTTGTTTATGACTTGAATGAAACAAACATTTCATGGGATGCAATGTAATCTCTGTTGGGGTGCATTTGTTTTTTAGACTTCGGGGATCTCAAGTCCACAAATAATACTTTACTAATCTGCATTACCAGGTATAGTCCAAGGCTTAAACAAGTATTAAGTATAAAATAATAAATGTGGTTTTTTTAATTGGCATTTTCTGAGTTCATGAGAAACATGAACCCCTCACTTACAATAGAACTGAAAACTGAAAATCTATAAAAAAAAACTCAGATGAATAAAATACATAAAATATACCAAGAGCCACCAACCAATATTTCCATATTTTCTTTTTGCCTCCCAAATAATGTGCCTTGTAGCTTTAAATATTTAATATATACTTCTGCATTATGTATGCAGATTGCTGCTGTTTACTAAATTTGGCTGCAATCCTTCATATAGCTTCAGACTGCAACCATATATATGATTCGCAAGTTGAGGTACCACTGTCTATATATATATATATATATATATATATATATATATATATAAAGTCATCCTTTATTATAATTGTTTTTGAAGCATCTGTTTTCAAGTGTGGTCAGGATTGAAACTGCCAATCTGGCCCAGGTCCAGATCCAACAGTACATTATCTATTAATAATAGTATCACTATAACTATTATGTTAATTATTTTACCACCCTGCGGCTCTGCGGAATATTCAAAGCTATAGCCATTAAAAGGTTTATGTATTCCCTAGAGGTCCTCTGCACAGTCAAGTGCACTGGGTTAGATTATTCCAATTGTCTGCATCTTATGCTTTGCGTTGGAGGTAATCTTTGCTTTTCCTTATGAATAGAAAAATATACTCTGTAGAAATGTAGTGAGCAGCCAGGTCCCTCAAGCAGCCTCTGGGATGAACAGATGTTTTAAAACAGGTTTCCAGGTGACTGTCAGCATGAGGCAGCAAGAAGCAGACACTGCAGAGAACGTGAAGGTGTGGGGGGGGAGAAAGCTGTACGTCCTACTGCTTACCCCATGTCCATTATTAATTTGCTGCCTTTTTGTGATCAAGGAATCTTCCACTGACAGTACTGAGGATGACTTAGCAGTCAAATCAGTCAGCTTTGTATGTGCAATGGAACAAGTGCTATTTTCTTCTTCAGTTCAAACAGCAAAATGTCTGGGGCCAGCCATGTGAGTCTCCTTTGTCAAAGTGTAACTTGATGGACTTTAATTTAACATATACTAGTTATTTAATTGTTATCTTTTATTATTGTCACAATCACCTTTTCAGTAAAAGTATAGTACATGGGAAAAGAAGTAGTACATGGGCACCTAAAGATTATTGTATGGTTCAAAAACTACAGAGATTGGTGTTCAAGATTAAATGTGGGTTCAACAATCCATTTGTCTTGAAGTGACATCTTGAATTCCATTTCTAATTCACTTCTAGAAATACTCAAGAAACAGCTTGTCTATACAAAACATACCCACATAAGGATTCTCCAAATAAACATACCCAGCATACTTTTACACAATGTCCTGAGATATATAAAAATTGGCAATAAACGTGCTGCCTATTGCATCACCACCACTCTACAACACACACAAGCTGAAATCCTGGTGCTTAGTGTAGTAAGATGCATTTGAGTAGGCCCGTTGGATCATCAGGGATGTGGTAAGTCAAGTCTTCTGCAAGGCTACGACAAGAGGGAGATTTCTAAGCAACCAGCAGCTCATGGTCTGAGGGAGGAATGACTCAAAACGTCCTGGTGTCTGAAGCAAAATCACAATCAAAATGGCTTCCTTCTCCAACCATAGGAAACACAATATGTCAGCAAGTTTTACTATACATGGCTTACTGAACTGCTCTGTTCTTCTGCTGCTCCTGCTCATTTCAAAAGGACTTGCCCTGGCTAAAAAAAGCCATAAGCAAAGCGTACTAGATGCCCTAAGCACATTCTATCTTGCCTGATTTTGGAAGCTAAGTAGGGTCTGCCCTGGCTAGTACTTGGATGGGAGACCACCAGGGAATACCAGCAGCTGTAGGCGCCTGGAGTAGGAACTGGCAAGCCATTCCAGTATTCCTGTCAAGAAAACTCCATTTACATGGGTCACAAGGAGTCGCTTATGACTGTAACAACACACACATACACACTGCTTATATATTGCCCCACTGCACTTAAAGCACTTTCTGGGCGGCTTGCAATTTAATAACCAGTATTTTTTTCTGTCTATAAGATGACCCTCACTGTTCCAACCCAAAATTACAGCATCACAACTACACAGTTCTCTCCTCAGGTTACTTCCATGTATAAGACGACCCTCAAATTTTAGTCTAACAATTTTAGAAACAAATACAGTCCTATACATGGGAAAAGGCTACAAATGGTCAGTTGCTTTTCTGTAACTTTTTCCTCAAGCAGTTGCTTGTTCAAACCCACATACTGTACAAGGTACTGTCAGGGCCGGCACAACTCGTCAGCAATGTGAAGAAGCTGTCTCAATCAGTACATTTCAGATATCATGGATAGGAATAATAATAATAAACTTTATTTTTATGCCGCCTTTCTTCCCAAAGGGACCCAAGGCGGAATACTGTACATTATTAGTCGTTTACTTTTTTTTAAAAAAACTGTATTTTACTGCTGTAGAGGGGAAGAGGCACTTCTGAGACTTGATACTTTATGTGATGACACATTGGCAGTTGTTTGGTAGTCCAGTTCTTGAAGCCAGAGGAATGGGATGCCATTTTGTGCTCTACCTCAGGCGGAGAGGAAACGTCTTGGGCAGCTCTGTGACCATGCAATGCAAAGAATGTCTGGGGACCCCAGGTTGGGAACTGCTATAAGTGTCAAGTTTTGGTGGGAACTCCAGCCTTCTCCCTCAGACAGGCTACTGTTCAATTCTTCTGAAATGTCCGGTGACTCAAGTCCGTTTCTGATCTTGTTGCCCTTAATAATAGCCAAAAGCCAGCGCTCTCTGGTCCAGCTTTACCTTCAGAAAGAGTGAGGTGGCCCCCAAGGTAGCATATCTTGAGTGCCATGAAAAGAGATCAAATTGTCCATTATCGGTTGTTGCAGGGTTAGGAAGAAGTGCCTGTGGGATGTTCTGCCTCAAGTGCCAAAAATAAGTTGACTAAGATTACTATAAAATTAGACTGGGGGGAGGGAGGGAGCACAGATTGCTACACGAGGTCAGGCAGCAAAGTGTTTTGATCGGGCCCTGCTCACAATAGGGGCCCCTGTGCTTGTGACCTCCCGGTCAACAGAGAACGTGTGATCCGATAGTGCTATTCTTAGGCTACAGAATCCGAGCGGGACAAAGTGGTTATAGTACTGGTGGGAGGCAGGTCCTAAATTGAGGCCAAGGGCTCCCCACCCCACCCCCAACTCCAGGCATAAACCAAAAACATATCTGGAGGGGCATCTGGCCAGGGCAACTCACAAGAAGGTCTCCCAAACCCTAGACCAGGCCGATGAGACAGAACAGGCAGATGACAACTGTAAGTGGTGGCTTCCACGTAACATGAAACACCAGGAGGGATTCTGGATAGCCACTGCGTTCCCTTACATGCTTTTGTTATTTCTACATTTGCAGGCCTTGGGAGGCTAAGGAGGGACTAAGGCAATGGTTCCCAAAGTTATGTAGTTACACTTTGAGGACCTAAACATTAATAGTAGTAGACAGCAATTAGAAGGCCTCAGACGAAAGGAGACTGTTTCTGCAAAATAGGCAGAAGCAGTAAAAAGCAAGCCTTTAAAAATTATAGGTTAGACCTAGTTGTGCAGTGCCTCCAGACCTAAAACAAAATATTTTCAAGTAGCTTTGTAAGGGTTTGTGCTCGTTCCTTATACTGGCACTCAGTTTCATTTAACAAATCAAAATTAAAGGGCTTTGCAGATATGTACTACTACTACTCCCACACCAGAACTTTGACTATTATTTTTATTTATTTATTGAAAACCATTCAAACATAAACATGTTGGCTCTAACTTGCTAAAAATAATCCTTAAAATTTCTCCAGGTTCAGCTTGGGTTACACAAGTAAACCTGACTTGTTAAGTTAGTTTTCTTCCCCGACACCTGCTAGTATTAATTATTTATTAAATTTGTTGATTCATTAAAACTGACTTTAAAATACAAAAAAAACCCTCTAAAATGGGACAAAACAACAGATCAAGCAACATGCTAGGACTAAGGAGTATATATTGCTCATTATACTAAAATATAAAAAGATAATCTTGCCAATTTTTACATTATTTTTAAATTGTCATAATTATTCCCTTTGATGGTACTGAATTAGATAATTTTGCTGGTGTTAATAATTCATAGTCTGTACCACACTTTTCTTCTGGTTTTGCTTTGTTGGTGAGAATATGCTGCCTCCTTTATTTTGTCTAATTTGATCTCAGTTATGGCCAACTAGTTATGCTCAATTGTACAGCTACTATTTGGATTAACATAATGAACCAGTGTTGGTTTAATGGAATTCTATAACTTGCTCTCTGGCTTCATATCAGATTCTGAGATCAAACAATCTAAAGATGCCTGGTTCTGCTCTATTTCCTACTTCTTTGTTCTGGACTCCTATGATTATCAACAGATATTCTCATGGGATACCAATAACTTCCTACACATGTGTAAAAGCTTTTTGTTTCTTCTCCATCAGCTGTCACTGCAGTGTACATTTTAATAATAATAATAATAATCATATTGGAACTGTACAGTTGGAAGGTACCCTATGCATCATTTAAGCCCTGCCCCCATCAAGGAGGCAGTGGGAAATTAAATTATCTGCCTCTGGCTTCAGCCACTGGTGTATGATAGTTATACTGTGAGGCATTTCAAAATGTCTCATTGATCTTATTTGGCCAGACTATATTATACCCCAAACTCCTTGTATTATAGCTTTCCTTACTACCGAAGTAGAGCCACATTGTTTTTTCTGAGATTGTTATTTTCAGAATAAAATATTTTGGAATTGTTCAAGTCTTATTCCAGTCTTATTTTGTTCAATAAATATGCCAATGTTCTTTTTTCTTTCAAAGTTTATTTTGATTCACACTTGGATGTCCTACTGTTCCATTTTATGTGCCAGGCAGCACTGTATGTTCTTTTGCCTCTGTGCACATCAGCAACTATGCATTCTTTTGGGTGTAAATATAATTCAATTGCTTTATTAAGAACAGCACCATTTATATTTATTCTTTCATTTTCCTAGCAGCTGAGTGGTTTGGGATCTGGGAGTCTACTGTTCCTGCACTATCTTTTCTTTCACTCTGGATTGTTTCATCATAAGGTATTGTATATAATAATCATAAATGGTTGGTCTCTGCTGCCTTCTATGCAGTACTTTAAGGAGTTAGCTTCAGTGTTGCTACCACTATCTATGGAAGATTCTGCATCAGTTTCATCTTACACTAGAAGCCCTTCAGGAGTTACTCTGCCCCCCTCATCACCATTGGAACTATAATACGTTTTTGCTAATGTGATCTTTAATACCTGAAGAAGGAGGGTTTATCGTAGTCTGGGATCTTGGCTTTGACCATTCTGAGTGACCCACCTAGGGACTCAGAATTGCACCCAGTTAAGCCTCCTGACTGCACTATTCTCTGCTTCCCTGACACACTGAAACCTCACCATGGTAAGATGTGCATTCAAGAGGAGGGTGACAGCAGTGCTCTGCCTCATTCATTTAATGTTATAGGATCTCCAAATGACAATCCCCTGCACTTGCAACCTTGCGTTCCCCCCAGCTGCTACTTGCATGAAAAAATCTATCAAGGAAAAACACAGAAGAGCTGTGTGATGCCTTTTAATTGCTAAGGCATGGGGCGACTCCCACAGTCCTTTGCCATTGGCAATCTGAGCTTAGAATTCTGGGAGTTGTGGTCCAAAACATAAGGAGGGCTGAAGTTTGGACATGCCATTGAGCTGCTATACCCAATACTTGCACAACATGAGACATATTTTTTTACTTAGTCAACAGTTCTTTCTGTGTCTTCTTGCCCTTCCAATGTTGGGCGGTCCACATGACCAGCCAGTTTGTGCATGCCCTCTACAGGGCAGGAAGCTCTGCTGCACTAGAAGTCTCGCATGGCTATACCAATAAGTAATTTAGAGCCATGAAGTTAGCTCCTACTTATGGGCACTCTATTCAAAGTTTTCCAGGTGGGGTAGGAGTCCCTGGGGCTGTGCAGCTTACCCATGGCCACCCAGGCTGGCTCTTCTCCCAGGAGGCACAGTGGGGAACATGGCTCCACAGCCAGATACCTAATAGTTTCTCTGCCTGAGTCTTCAACAATTGGGGTGTGTCTTCTATATGAGACATGGATCCTTCTGACATTATTAGACTTGGATGGCAGGCAGCCACAGTGAGCATTGCCAAAAAGGAAGGAATGATGAGGGCTCTAGTCCGGTAACATTTGGAAGGCTGCATATGCCCCATTCCTGGCCTGCATTATACACACACACCTCCCTTAAGAATATGCCATAAACTGTATCTTGACTATCCTGTCACCTATCATCTCTATCATCAAATACAGTAGGACTCCTATATCCACTGATTCAGCTATCCACGGTTGGCAAAGGAAAAAATAAATAAATAATTCAGCAGCTGCAAAGCAAGTACTGTCACAAACAGCAGCTGTCGTGAAACAGCAGCCATAAAGCAAGCTACTGTCACAAAACAGCAGTTTTGGAGATTTTGGGGTATTCTCTCCTATCCACGGTTTTCATTATCCACAGGAAGACCTGGAACCAATCCCCAGCGGATACCGGGGTCCTACTGTACCCCCAAAGTATTTCTCTATTTCATATACTTTCTGTTGCAGTCACCAGTACATGGCTCAACTGGACATTCTGTGTTGCCAGCAATGATTTGTAGTGAAATACTGCTCAATAAAGTATCTGGTTTTCTGGATTGAAAAAAATCACCTCTAAATGTGATGGCAGATTACGAATATTGTACTATATTGTATGCATGAAACACATATTACTAAATTTCCGTATTAAAGGACACGATTCTGCATTCAGTTGCCGTCTATAACCTCCCAGCTCTTATATTTTCTAACTGGCACTGCTGAATAAATACCTGTCTTTGCATAGTACATACACAAAATTGTGTTTCCCTTCTCTGGTCTTTCCCAATGAAACAGCATTTTCTATGCCCTACCAAAAAGCCATCCCATAAACCCAGCAACAAAACGGTTAAGCCAGCTCCCAGTCATCCTCCTCCCTCTGAGCATTCTTGGCAGGAGAGACTGAGATCATGCACACAAGGCTTTGGCTCCAGCTGCCCGGCTTGTGGCCTGTCCTAATTCAATAGTCACTTGTGTAAACTAGCCTCTCACATCCCGCTTGTAGCCTTTGTTTCCCAGCCAGGAACAGTGGCGGCATACATCGTCGAGCTGTCTCTCTCTGCACAGCTGGCAGGGTTTCCCAATGGTCTGTAAAGGCAGCTGGCTGAACGGTTACAGCATTGCAGAGGAGTGGCAGGATTGGAATCCTTGAGCTCCTTGTCTTTCAGAAGGGATATTCGGGCAATTCCTATCGGGGGGGGGGGCTTTTGAAAGGAACCACCAGGCAAGATGGCTGACGGTACTCTGGCTCCTGGTGTCACCTTCGAGCTGACATAGGTGCATCCTGCCCTTGCTCCAGATCAACACGAATGATCATCAACAGACCACAAATCAACGTAAATGAAAACCCCAACCATGAGTTATTGTCACAGCCCCGTGAAGTGGGTCAGCCTGGGGTGTTGGCTAGCCCAAGATAGCTTCACGTTTAAGCGGGAGTTTAAATCCAGATCTCCCAAGGTCTTATCTCTAGCAGCAATGCTTAGCCTTAGCTGCTCACTCTCGGAACACTGATCTATCTGGCAGTTTGGTTGGGACGACAAACTGGGGTTGAGGAAATCCATATATATGGCACCCTGGATGCTGATGGAAAGGAAGCCAGAAGCCAAAAATAAGCAATCAGGATTCTTGCATCTCTCTGAGAATATGTGGGTAGGATGCATTGGCCACCAGTTTTTTTCTGATTATCAATGAGAGATGGAGGGGTGTTACAAAGGCAAGTGTGGTCTCTGCTCTCAGTAGAGCACTTGCCCCCAGAGTATCCCACATGGGGGCCTCCATTTTCTTACTGCAAAGAATGGTAACCCTCTGCTTTTTGACTGAGAAGGTAATCTAGTGTTGGAGGGTTATGTTAATGTCTACAATGAACATGCATGCAATATGCAGCAGTGCTTTTTTTTAAAAAAGTACCCAATGCCGTCTTGTGCGATTCTTGGAATTGCAATGTTTTGAACATTCTTCCCTTTGGGTCAATGAGGCTGTGGTGTGCTGAAATAACATGGGACAGGAGCCATTAAAACAAGCTGCATCTGGCAAGCCCCTCTGTAACTCAGAGCAAAGAAAGCTGTTATGTACCAATTTTTGTGGTATTCTAAAGACCCCTTTATTCTTCTCTTGAGTTATTCCCATCTATAAGCCTACACATAAACGCACTTCTGGCAGTTAATCTGAGCCTTTCAGTTGGCAGTCTGGTTATTCTTTTGCTTTCTATTTTTTCCTCCAGTTATTCTGAGTCATACCCTTACAGAGACACTTTGGATTCCAAAGGACAGAACACAAGAGCTCAGTCCCCATGCACTGAGCAAGACGGCAGCCATCCCTGGGATCTGACATCACAATGAGCAGGACTTTTGTTTTCTTTTCTGGAGCCACATTTTTAAACACGGATGTAAAACTCAAGCCCCTCAAGTCAAATAACAGCAAATCTTCCCTAGTTCAAGGAATAAGCTCAATTAATTTTGAATTACATTATCCCAAATCCAACAAAAAATTGGTCTATAGTTATGCCCCTCAAACATATTCTAATGCTCAGGCAGAAACAAGCCCTAAGAGCTCTCACTCAGAGGCTGTGACACTGAAAAACGAGAGCTATTCTCCCAGGCATATAGAACTTGGTCCCCTCTGTCAAGTGGTGTCACTCCATTATACGAGTCTCCTGCTATCTAGCCTCACTCCAGTCAGCACAGGGCTGCAGAGCCATCCCTTCAGCCCTCCTTCAGGGCAGACTTAAGGATATCCCATGGCATGAAAGACTCTGCCTGTGCTGATCTGGGGGCCCTGAATTTCTCTCACATACTTTCCTAATATTTGTCTGTGAAGATTCTCAGTCATCCAGGTGAGGTTATCCAAAAGTTGAATCATGGCAACTAGGAATGGGCAATTCGTTTTGGAACCTACCTGTTCTGAAATGATCCACACAAGCCCAGGTGGTGTTCGGAACCCTCGGACACACAAGCAGGCAATCACACTTTGTTCTGCGCTTGCACGGAGCTGAGCTTCAACAAGGAAGCAGGCTCCAACGTCATCTTTGCTCCTCTGTGGTGCTGGCCAATCAGGAGCTGTGCAGAGACAGGCATCATCCCACCTCCTGTCTGATTGGCCAGCACCACAGAGGAGCAAAAATGACGTTGGAGCCTGTTTCCTTGTTGGAGCTCAGTTCAGTGCGAGTACAGAACAAGGTACGTGATTGGCTGCTTGTGTATCGGAGGCATCAGAACACCATCTGGGCTTGCACGGGTCGTTCCTGAAACGAACTGCCCATCCCTAGTGACAGCCAATTGCCATGATTCAACTTTCAGACTCTCCTACATTGTGCCCTTTATGAACAAATTAGGAGTGATTTGATTTCCCCCATTTCCCACCCTCCACTGAACAAATTTCAAGGGCACCCAACCAGTTGGTTAGTTTGGTATTGCTTGTCTGATTAGAATCCTCACATGACAGCACAAGTTGCGGAGTTCTTTCTAGTGGCGATTCGCAGGACGGCAGAGCTATTCCCAGAGGCCTAGTTATTCTATGCACTTCTCTTCTTCGGTGCTTATTGTTTATTGTTTGTTCCTCACTCTATGTATGGGTCATATGACCGCCATAAAAGTTGAACTTGAATTACTGTACATTCTACATGCAATACATTCTACATGCAATATTAAAGCTCATTTCAATAGTTTGAGAATTCTCATTTCCAGCACATCTTAGAGTATTCAGCATTCATTCTATTCAATGCGAAAAAAAGACAGGTACATATATGCATCTCTGGTGGGAATGTGAAATAGTTCAAAAGTTTTGGAAAAGGGTTTTCCTAGAGCTAAGTGTCATGATTAAAGTAGATATTGATTGTAATCCAGAAACAGCACTGTTATCATTGTTAACTAGTAAAGATTATGATGTTACAACAAAGGAACTAATAGCAAATCTTATGACAGCTGCCAGATTAATTATAGCAAGAAACTGGAAATCTAAACTAGATCTCAAGATGGAAGATTGGTATAACGAGCTTTGGGATATAGCCATAAACGATAAATTGTCTTGTAGTTTAAAAGTTAAACGAGGAGAAATGAAAAAAGACATTTTTATGACATTTGGGGAAAATTTATAGACTTTGTATTAGTAGAAGGGAAGGGGAAAGAGCCAACGAATATTTCAAGACAGTTCTGGAGGAGAGGACTTTAAGAAGAATATTAGAACAACAGACGTTGGAGTAATAAAGAACTCATGGAAGAAATGGATGGTCCCGAAGGTGGGTGGGGATGCACTTGTATGGTTATTTGTTTGTATGTCTTAATTATTAGAAATAAAATTTATTAAAAAAAGAAAAAAAGAGAATTCTTGGATTAACACCTATTAACGCTATGCCCCGTGCATAGTTCATCTATGCTCTTTGCTTCTCTAGGCTCCCAAACGATAATTCTTGGTTTCGGGGGGGGGGGGGGCTTATGATGTGCAAGATTCCAGACCCTTTTCCACTCACTGCAGATAATTTCTGGAGAAGGGTGGCGTATAATTTCAAGGAATACAAGGCTCTTGTTTTACTGTACAAGGCAGGAACATTCTAGACTTATTACAGGCGAGATCAAAGCCACTAAATTTTGGTGTGTGTGTGTGTGGTGGGGAGAGAGATGAGGACATCAACTGCCTCCACCCCAACCCCATGTCTGGTTTCCCTGTTCCCTCTTAGCTGAAATCCTCACAGCAGCTGAGACAAAGGGGGTTCTTGTAACAGCAATATATTCTGAGTTATTCCTCATGTCATGCAAGGTATTCTGGCAGGACTTTGCGTGGGACATTAAACCTTGCTAGTCTATTCTTGGTGGAAGTGACAACTGCGAGAACTGGATTTGCCGACATGGATCCATGGAACAGCCTGGCTTTTAGACTCTCTTTAAGGGCATAGCTAGTAGTGTGACGCTAAGTGCTTGTACTTGACAATTTAGCTTGCCCCACTCAGGCATCCTGCCTCTGACTTGGGCTAGGAAGCAGTTTCCCCACTTTGCTGTGGCCTCAAAGAAGAGAGCTCATGCACCTTACTTCTTGGGACAATGCGGTCCCAGAATGCCTCTAGCCAACATAAGACAGTCCCTGTGATGATTGTCAGATTCTAAGAGCTGTAGTCCCAACAGGTAACTTTTCTAAGCTGTGGATCAAAGCAACATGGAAGAGTTAATGAGCAGTTTTTACAGAATGGTCCTGATAGACCCTTCACAGGTTTCTGGATCCTGGCTTGTATCCAAGGGAAGTTGATACCTGGTTGAATTCTGGTGTCACAAGTTGAGGAATCACCATGGGGAACATTGTTTATGGTCCTCCAACCGGGATGGCCAGATGCCCCCAGATCTATATCTATGTCATCATTTAAATAATGTTAACTTGTCGCTTAAAGAAGCTGGAGCAGTGACACACACACTAGGTGACCAGTCTAAACCAACTCCCCCCAAGAGGCTACTGTCCATCAAAGAGCACGAGAAAGCTCCCCTGGAGGGAGGGATGTTGCCTCCGTACAGATAAGTAAAATTCAATCACATATTGAAGTGACATAGATGGATCACGAAGTAGCACATCTCCACTCACTGAAAGTGCTCAGAGATTGATCCATTCATTATAGTAAATTATCATATTTGCTATAACGGATTTAAGTACACCAGCAATTAACGTCACATGAAATCCAAACAATATTGAAAGGACAAAAAATGAGTAGCAAGAATTGTAAAGTGTAAAAAAGAACTAAAAAGGTATGTCTTTAGGGAATTTCAGAAGTAATACATTAAGTGAGTACAACTGAAGAACTGCATGCCCGCCACCCCAGCTGTGGCTGCATCAGCCTACTTGTGAAGCTCCGGTACTTGGACAGTATTTGTCATTTCACACTCATCTATTGTGAACTGTATTTGTTATTTTGCTGCCCATTAGTTTAGAGCCCCTTTGTGAGACCCCTTTTTGCAACTCCCCAAATATAGGGTCATCAGCAAAGCTGACTGTCTCACTGGTTGTCCACAGCTCCGGATCATTAAGGAACATCATCTGCACAATAGAGATCTTTGGCGAACCCTACTGTTTACCATGAGCTGCCTAGATGCCCTGAGCACATCCGATCTTGCCTGATTTCGGAAGCTAAGCAGGGTCAGCCCTGGTTAGTACTTGGGATGGGAGACCACCAGGAAATACCAGGTGCTGCAGGCACCTGGAGTAGGAACTGGCAAACCACTCCAGTATTCCTGCCAAGAAAACCCCATGGGAATGGGGTCACGAAGAGTCAGTCACGACTGTAATGACACAACACACACACACACACACACACAGTTTGCCATTACTCTGTTTACACAAACTGACCACTGATGTCTGACTTCCACTTCCTGCTCTTTAGCCACTTACCTAACCAACCCATTTAGGCTGCTCCAACACACCTATGCATCTTAGTTGTGCATCCACACATGCCTTGATATGACCTTTGGGAGACATGAATGGTGGGAAGAAAATCTTCTGAATTTGGAATTTGATAGCATTCACACACAACAAGCTCTAGAGATGTCAGAAATACCAACTAATAAGATCAAGTCAAGACATATTAGCTGGGAGATGAAGAAGAGGGCTCAAAGCCCAGACAAACAAGCAGAGCACTTAAGAGCATAGTGGGTATTTTTTTGGCACCCCCTTCCTAACCACAGCATTGCCAACTCGGCAAGAATTGTCAGAAAAGGGCCTCCTATTGCAGAATGTTTTGGAACTATTCCCTGGTAAACAGATCTGTACAGATGAGCTGTGAGATCTACATAGAATACCTTGGCCAGGTGGGGAGCAGAATAAGCCACTCCTTTTTAAAAATCAAGGTTGGAGATTCTAGAAGAGCAGAACAATCCTCATTTCTCCTTGTTACTGGCCACTGTTTTACACACACAAGAGCTGAACCATACAAGTGTTCTTTTAGAATGGCACCTTCATCCAGCCAATATCCTACAACAGTGGTGGTGAACCTTCAGCAGTCCAGATGTTTTGGACCACAACTCCCACAGTCCTTTGTCATTGGCAATCTAGGCTTGGAATTCTGGGAGTTGTGGTCCAAAACATCTAGAGTGCCAAAGGTTCGCCACCACTGCCCTAGGATTTGTTTTCCTGTCTGGAACAGGGAGTTGGGACTCCATGGCCTTGTTGCCCCCTCCCAACTTAAACGATTCTGATTATTGTACGACAAAAAAAAAAACACCTTACCACTCAAGTGAACACGCCTAGGTTGAAGTGTCATCTCTGTAAACCCAACCCAAAGTAAAATACAGATCCAAAAGGTCAGGCACTACCATGTGAATACCAAAGGCCAAGGATCCCTAGGCGCTCCTCATGCAATAATTAGTACATTGGGTTTTTGTCAGGATCAAGTGGGGCAGAGCAACTCATAGGACTCCTGGAGAAGATTAGCAAACCAGCAAAATGCTGTAGTTGAAAACAGACTAATCATTTTTGTCCTAACACGTTCAGCGTCTTGAAGGGATGAGTGGCACCACTGTTCTTTCTCCCTCTCCTGATTCTCATTTCTCTCTTTGCCCTGCCTTCTCAAAACGCCACTATTATTTCTTGTATCCTGGACGGTGGTAAAATGATTTTAAGCGGCTGTCCTTCCAAAACAAGGACAGTACCTGATCGCACACCAGAGACATAGCCCTGATTCCACGACTACACTCAGCTTTCCAAATGCACCAGTCAAGCATCATTGGGCCTCAGGGCAATTTCCCCGCACGTCTTGCCGATTTGCCTTCATTAGCGCCGATTTGCTTAGGTAGGGTGGTTGCCGCCTTGGAGGAATTCTTTCCCGCATGCCAAATGCCGCCACGCCTATGAAGGCTACGAGGCAAGGGTGAAAAAAAAAATCTCCTTCGCTTGCAGTTTTGCAAACGAAGTTGCATCCCTTGCAGTCTTTGCAAAACCCAGCCTGCAGAGCCGGCGACGCGCTTCCTCGCGTGCAAATTTAAAAAAAAAATGGACCTCGCCGATCTTCTGCCAGGACTCAAGCATGCAAAACGTTACCCAACCTCCACCATTCTCTCTGCCTCTGTCTTTGCATGTACCCTGCTTTCCCTAGCCCCCAACACCTTTTGATTTGTCTCTGTCCCTCCCACTCCCACCGCAAAGCCTCATCCTCGCAAACTCGGCAACAAAGGGCGGTCCTAAAAGAGCAAGGGCGGTCCCTACGTTCCCGGAAGCCGCCGGCACGCATCGAAGGGAGGTCCGCCCGCTCCGGGCACGCGCAGGAAACCATGTGTCATGCTCAGGAAGCCCCATGTGTTTGCAAGAAGACCCACTGGGGTGGACCTGGGAGTGGAACTTCTTAGCGGGGTAAGAGGGATCGGTGTGTGTGTGTGTGTGAAACCCTTCGGCTGTGGATCCTTTGCAAGGGAAGTCGTTATACCAGCGTCGCCTGTGGCATGTCAGACTTAGGGCTTTTTCTTTTTTTTAAACACGGTTCAACAACCGAGTGGTAAAGCTACAGATGATGTGGGACTGTAATTTTCATTACCAGCACTCTTGGTAGTCCCAGGTCAGGCTGGCGGGTGTGATAGTCCCCACTGGCTGGGAAGTTTCCCTTTAGATTGCTTCTGTGGGAGAGAAACATTTCCCTATAGATATATCTACACGCTTTGAACGTTTAAAGAATGAGATCTACATATGGAGGCTTCCCTGCTTATATACTAAGCATGGGAATACGTTCAAGCAGGGTGAACTGGTACAGTGCGCGTTGCCTGTGTATGTATGTGAGTGAATTTCCATTTGATTCTGCACGTTGTCTCTCTGGAAGTGGCTGGTTTTGCCAACAGTTTTCCTTTGTGCTGCCATCATAGGCCTTTGAGCCCAAATTATTTCTGTACCCTTACAAATGATCAGTCGGCCATTTATGTATTACTTTCTGGAGCTTGTATCTGGTCTCTGCCTTGTTCTTCATTCAGAACAGAGTCTTTTATGTTCTGCCCGCATATTCTGATCTTTGGCTTTGATATTACAACTAGAGTTAGTAATATTAGTCACATTTCTATCCTTTTTTTTTCCCTTCCTTCCAGTTAGCTCAAAATTGGTAACATGGCTCTCCTACTCTACATTTTATGCCCATGATAACTAAGCAATGTACATTAGATCTAGATCTAGATGGAACATTTAGGTCCCCTGAGTGCTGGTTCTCTGTAATTGTTATGCTGATTCTCAGTCATTGTCCTTTTTTGCTTTTCCAGATATTTTTTTATCAGAACAGCATATAACTTAGATACCCCTTAGTGACCACGGAAGCTGACATTGTGTAGAAACACACGCGCACACAGTCTCGCACCATGACCCGCAGTAAGTATCTGCGCTGTTTATTTATCAAATGTCCCCAGGCTTTTGAAAAACCAAGATACAAAATGGCGATCATGGTCACTTTGATTCTACCTCCTCTCTTTCCCTCTTTTTAGAGCAGAAAAAATCTGGGAAGAAACAGAAGCACAAACGTAGCAAGGTGAGTAGGCCGTGTCAGAATGCACTGTTTCTCCACTGTTTATCGAGACGTGGACGGGTTTGTGTACAGAAAGGCTGGTCATCTGCACTGAAGGCCGGAGAGCGGTGAGGAAGTCCAAAGGAGAGGCCTCTGGATTTGGCAACGAATGTGCTTTTGGTGAGGTCATTTTTATGGGAGTTTGTCAGGCAGAAGGCACCTGGCGGTTGGTCAGGAGGAGAGCTGCTGCTGTTGGGGAGGCAGAGTCCAGCATTCTTTTGGAGTAACTCTGAAAAGGCTACTCTTTTGTGGAGGGGGCTATGAAACACCACCACCCCGACATCCCAGCCAACTTGAGTGGTGGGTCATAATGCTATCAGGAGTGCTTGTCCCGAAGAGAAACTCTTCAGGCACTTTGTGCAAGCATAAGAGCCTTAGGGTTCACTAAGGGAAGGTTGGCAGGTAAGTAGTTCTGAGAAATTTAAGAGGCAGTTCCTAGCTGTAAGGATGAAGGTAACTTGAGCAGCTGACTGAAGCCCAGCTTTCTCAGCCAAGGATCTTTTTATTTTTGTTGTTTACGAAACTGAGGTGGATTTCTGTCATGTATATGGACACGCCAATAGCTCTCTCTGTCCCTCAGGCAAACACTGTGATCACTGGTTCAGATGGGAACCATGTCCTTCTCATGATTTATCTCAGGGATGAGCAATATGTGGCATTCCAGGTGTTGCTGGACTCCAGTTCCCATCTTCCCAACCTCTGTGCAGTCTATCATCTGGAAGGCCGTAGGTCCCCACCCCCAAGATCCCGGCATCCTGCAAACCCTTGCAGGCCTTCTGGAGAGCCAATGTGAATGCCCAGGTCACTCCCTGCCCTGGGAATACCCACTGTGCCAGTGGAGAGGAAGCAGCAGAAGACAAGTGCTCTCTGTGCCTTTTCTTTCTCCTGAGTTTCTCAGGCCTCTCAGTGTGCCAAGCAGCTCCTCCGGCATGGCAGAGAGGGATCAGCAGCACTCTTCTTGCTTTTAAAGTAAATCAGGCAAGCACACGGGGTTAGAGGCGGGGCACGAGGAGGAAGAGGACAAGTGTACATATGCAGAAGGTGAAAGGTGAAATCCGTGACTCTGGGAACTGTGGTCTGGAAAAAGTAACTTTTCCAGCTCAGCATGTCTATCTGTTTGTTGGAGAGTGTTTCTCCATGGGTGGAGTGAATGAGAAGAAAGGCCGTGGGTCCAGCCTTTCACTCTTCATCCCTCAGGAGGACATGAAGCCCTGGCTACCAGTCGCCTGTAGTTCCCTGTCTGGTGTCACACCCAGTTCTGTGCCTATCGTTTCTGCAGAAAAGAGATTCAAAAAGACATGGTAAGAAGGACCCAGGAGTGCCCCAGCTGTCGCATTTCAAAGAGCACGTGAAAAAGAAGGAGCACGTCAAGAAGGAAGCAGCGTTAAAGCAGAAGAAGGTGAGGTGAAGGATTCCAAGAGATGTCCGTGGGGGAATAGAGCTGGCCTTGGCTCTTGGAGATAATTCCCCAGCGTGTCTGGGTACCTGGAGTGTGGGCTTCAAACCCTATTGCCAAAACCCTCTTCCTTTGTTCCACAAGAGGCTTAACATCCAGTCATTCCTAATTATCAGTTAACTGGGATCCTTGGGGCAGGGGTTCTGGCTTGGCTGGCACTTAAGAATCCAAGTGGGTGGGGGGAGGCTGTTAATTTCCTGCAAGGAACAACTGGGTGTAATGACATGCATGTGTCCTGGTGATGCCCCAGTGGGTGAAGGCTGTGTACCTCTCTACCAGGTTGCAGAACTGCAGGAGCGGCAGCGTATGGCCCGGGAAAAGGAAGTTAGCAGGTTCCGGAGTCTGGAGGGGCTGCAGAAGGACGCCTTGCTGAGGCAGCAGCAATTTGAGCAGAAGGTAAGCCCGCGGTGGCTGAGAGATCTTTCTTGGTGCTGATGTGCTCTCTCTCCCTCCATGCTGGGTGTAGCATTAATGTGCTTGCCTCCCGGCCCTTTCACAGGGTATTGACAAACACCGCTTCTAATTATTCATTTTTGCTGCCACCAACTAGCTTTGTTAGTAAATTAAAGCCTTCAGACTGTTTTTAAGTTGAATAAAAATAAAAGAAGCTTATTGATTACAAAGTAGAAGCAAAATCATTAATGGTAATTTGTTGAAGTATAAACAAAAAGAAGTACATAGCTCAAGTTTGATCACTGATAAAGCTGAATATATACACACCCAGTTTCTAAGTTTACAAATTCTAAACCCTTAGTTTTCTTCAGACACTCGAAAAATCCTATCTCTTCTTTAGCCCTATCTATCTTTCTCAGACTCTGGCAGTGTAGGTCTTTCTGTAGTTCCCTATCTGCCTAAAACAGTGCTGAGCAGTGCCTTAAATCCTTTTGGGCTACTCCCCAGCCTCTCTTATTGGTCCACAAACCCACCAGTCAGCACAGACATCTCGCATGCATTCCTTACTACAGGTAAATGCCACACTGAAGAACCTCTTTTCCCCTTCTCTGAGCATGTCCTTGCCTTCTGCTTCCTGCCAGCTGCATCATCACTGCCCCTCTTCACATTATTGCTGCCCTTGCCTCTCCTGCCACACCACCATCTTTATCCGGGTGGGGGGGGGGGTTGGCATGTTTGAATGAGGACCAAGTGAAGGCTCAACTCCCACACCATTATGCTTCCCCCTGGAAAATCTTTTCGGAAGACATGTTGAATCTGGCAGGTGAAACTTCAGAACAGGAGCTGGTGAGGTGAGGGGGATATTCTCCATTTCACATCTGCTGCCAGCCAATGCAGGAATGAGGTTTGGGCTGGTGAATTCTGAGTACATATGTCTTCTGAGTACATATCCTCTGAGGTGATGGCCTCAGAACCTTCCTGCTCATCCTGAATTTAGCAGTAAATACTGTAGGACCCCCATCCCACCCCTGTGGAGCCAGTCTCTGCAGATTCAGTTATCTACAGCCAGAAAATATTAAATTTAGAATCCCCAGAAATACATATTTATGTTTCCTTGTGGTGGATTTACCAGAACTAGCAATAAGAGGGAGGGAGCCAGAGACCATGTTATGTTTAGTATTCAGTACTTCTGTGATTTTCTTTCTTTCTTCCGTTTGTTTATGTATGCTTCCTTTCTCCTAAAAAAGGATCCATAGCAGTTTATAGTACATTAAAAGATGCAGTATTAAAAGATAACACATTCAATTGTTGCACTATTTAAAAAGAATTAAAGAAATATGTTAAAAGTGGTAGATAATAAATACAACACATTAAAAACAATAACAGAAAGACAACATCTTGTTTTTTTAAAAGTGTTCTTAGACAGCTAACGTCTAAGGGAAAACTTGCCTGAAGAGAAGGGTCTGTTTATGGAAGGATAGCAGATATTGGCCCAGCCTGGTGCTAATGTTTTCAAATATGATAGGTTTGTTGGGTCCATGTTACTTTCCCAAGGCCAGATGGACTGGCTCTAGCCCTACAAGGCACAGTGGGACTCAAATGTCGAGCTCCTAAATCTGTTGCCAGATACTCCAGCCCACTGAGCTAGACAGCCAGCTAGAAATACTTTATAGACAGAGTAGAATCCCTGTATCCATGGGGATTAGCTGGATGGTGGTGGCTGTGGATAATGAAATCTGGGGATAAAAGTGAATGCTAAATATTTAGTATTTTGACCTGTATTACCAGAACTGGACACTAGATGTCATACTATGTATAATATTTTCAGGCAGTGGGTAAGTGAAACAGTGGATATGGTGTATGCATAAATTTTGTTTTCCTGCAGGAGGTGGATCTGAAGCAACTGGCAAAGCATGCCTTGCTGGAGAAAGACAGCTCCTGCAAAGCCTATTATAAGGAGTTCAGAAAGGTCAGTAGGGCTGAAGGGATGTCACCCTCAGCGTGGCTGGGGGATTATAAGTATTGTATCCCAAAATAAATTTCCAAAGTTATGGGGTAATAATGCCTCACCTGTGAGTATGATCTTTTGCTGGGCTTCAGATGGGATGTGCCAAGATCTTTTCCTTCTGCTGAGCAAGTCTGGGTGTCAGATGAGTCTTCTCTCTCTTCTTCCTTAGGTAGTAGAAGCTGCTGATGTGGTCCTAGAAGTCCTTGATGCCAGGGATCCTCAAGGGTGCCGCTGCCCTCAGGTCGAACAAGCAGTGGTGCAGGCAGGAGCCAACAAGAGGCTAGTCCTGGTGCTAAACAAAATAGGTATGCAAGAAACCCCACCCTGATGGACTCTCTGGACAGGAAAGGAGGTCCGTCCTGACAGGCCTGGGTTGTCATCCTCTCTCATGTCATGGCTCAGCTGTAGCCAGTGTTTCCGCAAAGACCCCCAGCATCCTGGGCGATTTGGTCCCAGATGGTGGTGTTTTTCCCTGCATTCAGATACTCCCACCAACGGTTAAGTCTGGAGAATACTGTCAAAGAAGAAAGCCAAATTCCATGGGAGTAGGCCCTTTGTATAGGGCAGGGATCCGTTGTAAGCACACACACACCCTGCAAGATACTGGAAAATGTAGGTTATAGTGAATGGTATTATAAGAACAATTGCTACACATACCATGGTCTTGGGCTCCCTCTAGAGGCCAGTTCTGGTAACTTCATCTTTGGAAATACAGTAAATATTTCTGGGATTTTTCTTTTAATTTTTTAAATCTTTTCAGACCTTGGATAAGCGAATCAGTGGATTTTGAGTTCATGGAGCTCCTAATGTAGTTTGATATCTGTAGTGCAAGAAAGCAGAGTAGCGGCCTGTGATCCTTTTTGGCAACAAGGGCTGAACCAAACTTGGTTTCCAGAAAGAACATGAGTGGAAACGGTTCCATGCTGCATGTTAATGGGCAGTGTTCCCTACCTGTTTTTAAAGCTTTTAATCAAATCTTTTTAGGGGCATTTTGACTAGAGAACGAGAAAAGTTCTAGCTGTTGTTTTAGGGTTTATCTTTGTTTGGGGCAGATACAGGGAGGATGATATTATTTGCCCGTGCAGGATGCCTCACCTGCAATGTATGGAGGAGGTTACAGTTGTTAACAACTTGCAACAGTTTTAGAGTATGACATGCCTGACAAGCCCTTCAGCTCAAAGAACATAAGTGGGCCAGATCCACAATTGGCGGCCTCCAGCTTTTTTTTAGACTAAATCTCCCACAATCCTCACCATTGGCTAAGCTGCCCAGGGCTGGCGAGCATGGCCATTAGGTGCCATATACCAGGCCTGCCCAGCAGGTAGACCGCGGGCTACCAGTAGCTCATGAAGGGTTCAAAAGTAGCCCGCCGGCCATCAATAAAAAAAGGTGAGGGGATAAGTTCTGCACCCCTCCCTCCCGCATCCCAAGGACCACCACTCCCCCAGCAAAGTTCTGGGTCTGCCAGCCCACTGTCTCAGCTGAGCAGGGCAGTTCAAGGGCCATGGCGCATTGAAATCTGTTCCCTCCAGAACAGATTAATCGGTTTTCAATGCATTCCTATAGGAAACAGTTGCTGTATTCACAAAAGTTTTTACTTATGAGCATGTGCTCAGAACGGATAAAATTCATAAGTAGAGGTTTTAGTGTAGTAGCCCTCAGGCACTTTGGGCTGGAAAAAGTAGACCTCGGCCTGTTCAAAGTTGAACAGCCCTGCTATATACAAAGCCACAGGTTTTACACACCCACACGTGGTCCAAATGCTCCTCCATCCAGACATCTTCTCCTGTTCTGTTTCTGACCCAGATCTAGTGTCTAAAGAAATTGTAGCAAAGTGGCTGAAGTACCTGAGGAATGAATTCCCGACGGTGGCATTTAAAGCCTCGACGCAACAGCAGAGCAAAAACCTGGTATGTGGGGTCTTCGGGGGTGTGTGTTCTGGTGGGGAAAATAAGCTGCAGGCCTGGCTTCAACAGTTCATTTTCCTTAAAAGCCATTTCAAAATTGAGGGTGGGCCCGTTTTTTCAGGACAATGCTCAGAGCAAGTGCTGTTGCCACAAAACACCACTTTCATCTTGAAGTTGGCAGGGGCCAGAGAGTGCTTTGGGGAAATCCAGTTGGTGACTCCCGAGTGATAGGATTCCCAGCTATTTTTCTGGGAGCAATCTGCTCAGAAGGGTGGAAAAGTTCAGCAGAGTTCCCCAAACGGGATTCCTCGCTGGCCTGTCAGGCCACCTTGTGGGACTGTGGCCGCTATTATTTCTTGACGGTCCTTTATTTTTACCCCCCTCAGCAACAAAGTCGCGTGCCGGTCGCCCAAGCTTCGGGTGACCTGCTCAGCAGCGGCGCCTGTGTCGGGGCCGACTGCCTCATGAAGGTGCTGGCGAACTACTGCCGGAACCAGGATGTCAGGACGACCATCACTGTGGGAGTTGTGGGTGAGCACCGGGGAGTGGGGCTTTTGTGTGAGAAAAGTGGAATGGGGTGTGTGTGCTGTTGAGGCCTGATCCACTTAGAAAGCACAGGAGGCTCCCTTCTACGGAGTCGAACCACTGATCCACCCAAGCCAGTGTCATTTAACGCCGACTGGCAGCCGGAGCCCTCAGGTTGGGCTAGGAATCTACCTGAGCCTACCTGAAGGTCCTTAGTGATCCGTAATGTCTCCCATTCGGGTACCTCTGGGCTTCAAAGCGTACTTGACCTAATTGGTGCAATCGAGGCGGTCGTCATTGTTCCGTGGGCTTTCCCCCAAGAGTTCCAGGAGATGCAAATGGCTTTCTCCTCCCACTAAGAGAGCAGGCGCATGTTTCTGAATGTCTTTCTTGGTCCTTGTTTGCAAACGTGGCTCCTGCGCCTCAGAAGTCAAAAAGCAGGCTTGCCTCTCCTTCTTCTGTTGTTTGGGGCGGGTGGGTCGAAACGTAGCCGCCATCTGCCCAGCAGAGGAAGATCTTTTCTCTCCTTCTGTCAGTTTTGGGCTTTTGCCCAAATCCTCTGATTTTAGCGGGGGGGGGCACTCAGCCAGAGACAGATGGTGCAGAGGCTCAGACCTGCAAGGAGGAAGCCCTGGCTGAGGAGAAGGAGGAGGAGGAAGGGGCGGCATTGCCATAGGCCGGAAGGACCTTTTGACAACAGGGTGGACAGCTGCAGGCTCAAAGTAGGCGAGGCTATGCCCAAGCCACCGAGACCACACGTGGGGCAGGGAGGAGGCTGTGTCCACTGAGGGCCGGCCTTCTGAACCACAGGCCTCGTTCCTGACGTGATGTTGCCTGAGGTAAAGGCTCCGATGGCGCCACTTCACATTCCGTGCGTAGGAGTGGGTTGAGAGGGCCGCGGACCTCTTTCCCTTTGGTACGGCCAAAGGACGAGCATCCTCCGTTGTCCCTGAGGGAGCCAGGATAGATTGGAGAGAGACCAGGCCTAGCCGTGTGGGGCAGGCCGAGTTCTCCCTTCCAGCAGCATGCAAAAGAGGCTCAAGAACTGCAGCGGAGAGGTCCTTGCCTTCTCCTCTCCTGCTGCCAGACGTAGTCGCCTCACTCCACCTCGTGAGGTACTTGTTAGCCAAGAGTGTGGAGGGAAGGACACCCCACCACACCCCGCATGAGGCGCTGAAAGAGGCCGGTCGAAGGAGAGCCCTGGCCACCTGGCAGGGGATGTTGGCTGACGGAGGTGCCCTTTTTTCCCTACATCTCCGGCTACAGGATTCCCAAATGTTGGGAAGAGCAGCTTGATCAACAGCTTGAAGAGGAGCCGGGCCTGCAGCGTTGGCGCCACGCCTGGCGTCACTAAGTAGGTAGCAGCCTTTCTTTGTATGTATGTGTGTGTGTATAGCAGAGAGGCAAATGGCCTTGGCCCGGGTGAGGGTGGTGAAATTTGGGCACTGCAGCAAAGAACCTCTTTCCTCCCCCCTCCCCTCTGGAAGGGAAATGGAGGCTCCCTTTTGTCAATATCGGTATAGGACTCTCTGGTGCCCCCCTCCCCCCCTGCGCCCTAGAGAGGCACTGCAGTTGTCAGGTTTCATCAGAGCAGCCACAGCTAAAATTCAGTGGCAGTGTCACCCCTGGTGAGTTAGGGCCAGTCCCTTGTGACCCCCCACCCACCCCCACCCGACTGGGAATTTGCCCACACCTCTCTTGCTGTTGCTTTCTGGGACCTGGAATAACAGATGGAGGTGTGGGTCTTGGTGGGTTTAGGAATGTTGGCTTTGGAAAAGAACAGAGGTCTGTTGTGGCCTTTTTCAACCTGCACGGTGGTTTGCATTTCAGGGGAGGGCAAAGTAGCCCAGACCTTCCCAGACCCTCCCACACCTCTGGATCAGCATCAGTGGTTCTATCTGTCTGCCCGCCTAGAAGATAAATTTCACCCGTGGGCAGAAAGGTTAGGACCTCCTCTATTGTGGCCCCTTGCCTATAGAACACTGTTCCATTTTGTGTATTTGAAACCCCTCCAGTACTAGGCCTATAGAGTTACCTGTTACTTAGGACTGCACTGGGAGAGTGGAATGCGTGGTGCCATTTGATTTTTAACTGGTGATTGTAGTCTGTGTTTATTGTTGCCTTGTGTGTGTGTGTGTGGGGGGTGTCATTCAGTAGGGAACGGTTGCCTCTTAAGATGTAGTGCAGGGAAATGGAACTAAATATTGGTTGCTCCCTCTTCATCTTTGGCCACTTCATGTGTGTGTGTGTGTGTGTTTGTGTGTGTCTGTGTGTGTGTGTGTGTGAGAGAGAGAGAGAGAGAGAGAGAGAGAGAGACAGACAGACAGACAGACAGACAGACAGACAGACTATCCCTTGGACATGAAAGCTTGAGACATAAGGTTGCTCTGTTGTTGGCCTTTGAACAGAGAGACCTGGCCGTAAATCCCTAATCAAACAGTCACAGGATCGGAGGCGGGGCACTGTTGTTCAGCCTTACACCTAAAGCAGCGGAGGACAACTTCAGCGGGATGGACAGTTGCAATGATCCCATCCCACGATGACTGTCAGATGCTATGTACCCTGTTCCTGCAGTTGGTAGGAGGGGAATGTGCAGTTTTTCCTTATTTGAAAAGAGCCCTCTCCCTGTAAGTCAACGGTTCCTAATCTTGGGGGCCTGCAGCTCCCAGAAATCCCAGCTAGCACAGGTAGTGGAGATGGCCTCTGGGAGTTGTAATCCAAGAGCCCCTTGGGTTACTCAAGATAGGGAAACTACTGCCGTTGGTCACAGAATTGTGCTGTGGGCAAAATAGCAGGCCTTACTTCACCATAGTATATTTGGCAGGAATGAGGGAGGACAGGGAGTCAAAAGTGGCCCCGGGAGGGGGGGGCATATGGCCCCCAACCTGCAGGCTGTTCGTCTCTGTCCAGGAGTCATGCATCACTGGAGTTCAGCACATCGCCCTCAGAGGTGGAGGGTTTGTGCTGGGAGAGGCTCCTCTTTCCCTCAGCCGGCCTGCCCCGTTTCTCACATGGCTCAACCCCCCCCACCCCCACCCCAATCTTCCAGGTGCCTGCAAGAGGTGCATCTGGACAAGCACATCAAACTCCTGGACTGCCCAGGGATCGTCATGGCTTCTCCCACCTCCGACGCTGCCATGATCCTGCGAAACTGCATTAAGATAGAGCAACTGGTCGACCCCGTCAGTCCGGTGGAAGCCATTTTGAAACGATGCAACAAGCAGCAGGTACCTGTCGCAGAAATGGGGGTGTTGTGGGATTTTTTTGGGGGGGGGTGTGAGCTAAAACTCCTGGGATGGGCGTCTGAAAAAAAAAAGCATTCCTCTCGCTAGTCATGGAATGGTGGGCTGGTGTTTGTGTATACACATTTGCGATGGTGGTCTAGAACAGCCATTCTCATATGGCTCCCTTGGGTGCCCAGGACATATTTGAAAGGGGACAAAGACTGGAAACAATTCTTCATGCGTTACCTGTTCATTATGCAAATTATACAATCCTGATTTGTCCTAAATTTCTTTCATATTGTGTTTATGGCCAGGGTGGGAGGAAGGTTGAGAATGGTTGGCCTAGAATCAGATGATTACGTAGTTGGAGATCAAGAATGCAGGGCTTCCTTCAAAGGTTTACGGTGGGTTTTTAGCAGAACTGTGACATCTAAATTGAGTGAGATTCTTGATCTGTTGTGATGGGAAACTCAAGAAAAATCAGGATTCTCTCCTCTGTATTAAAATTCCTCTGATCACTTCATTTGTTAGGCACCATATCTTCCAAGAGGGTTTTGACCTGTCTTCTTAATTTAGAGTGCTTTATAAACTTCCTAGTCTTTAGACCGCCACAGGATTATTTGTTGGTTTGGATCCAACAAAGTTACACTTTGAGGACCTCAACATTAATAGTAGTAGACAGCAGTTACATCTATCAGCAGCTGCCCTTAAATTAACTGGGCAATGGTCTCCCCCCCACACACACACACAATAAAAAGTATATACTGTATATGTATTATGTGTTTTTTTCCATTTCTGACCTGCACTTAGGTAAGTTCCACTTTTCTGCTGTCGAGTGCAAGACAATTCACTGGGCTGCCCTCCGGCCCGCTCTGTGTGCACAACAGTCCTATGAGATTGGCTGGCTAGAGAAAACATTTGAGATTCCCGGCTGGGCTCGGGTTTGGAACCTGGGCTTTCCAAATCTCTTTCAAGGGGCCCTTGCCCTTGCTGCGGACTCCCTGAAAGGTCAGGCGTAGCCCAGGGGCTCAGAACCGTCGAGTGGCAAAAGCCTTTGTGGAACAGAAAAAGTTATGCAGGCACCACCTCATACCCCACAGCTTAGCTAAACCACAGTAGGCGCTGTGTCACAAGAGGCATTTCTACTTCTGTTGCCAAAGAAAAAGGAAAGGGTGCCCCTCCTTGCGGCAAGACATCCATTTTCGGAGACAGAAAATGTAGACGCAAGATATTGTCAGCGGCCTACCTGCTTTTTTTTTCCTTAAAAAAAATAAGCAGTTTAGAACGTAGAAGAAAAAAAACTGCTGAGCAACTTGATTGGCAGAATTTTTTTTAAACCAATTCTCTGTGTCTGCAACTAAATCTTCATCTTAACTGTTTGTTGGTAAAACCTATAGAAATAGGCCTTACCTGCAGACAAGAGGGAGTTAGAGCACAGTCCGTCTTGATTCTTCAAAGGGATTGGTTTTATGAGGCATGCCAACTACGGACGTTTATACACAACCCCTAAACTCCGGGGCAAATGGCTCCCAGCTCCGGAGCTTAAAAATGTTTCCCCACCAGCTCTGGAGCTTACAGGAAATTAAGTGCGACCACGCCCACTTTAGCGCGTCCCAGCGCACCTTTCAAGTACCTGCTCTTCCGGAGTGAAAATCGCTTTATGCGGTGTAAGGATAGTGAGTGCGGGGCTCTCCTCGCTTCTGTTTGTTTTTGTTTTTTTGGGCTCCCGCCCCTTTAAGAGCTACTTTACAGAGACAGGAATGTTGCCCCAGCAAGAGCAGAGGCAGAACGGAGGTGAGCCACGATCTTTTCTTCCTTTTTTTTCTCCCTCCCCTCACGCAGCCAGCAGCCAGGGTGGGGACACAGGAAGAGCGACAAGCCCCTAAGATCTCTGGTCCTAATTTAAGTGGCCAGCGGATCTTAGGGGTCATGTAAAAGCGCCCTACCTTCCTTCAAAGGCTCTACAGTGGTAACTGGTGAGCCTGGAGTGATCCCCACCCCACCCACCCACCCTGGTTGCATATCTTAATAGGCCTGACTGGGTGACAAAACCAATCAAGCAGGATGGGTGATGGAGCCATTGAAAGATAGAAAAAAGTGAGCCCATTGATGGCAAGAATTAGAAAGAGGAATGAACACCCCCTGCAAGAAATGCCGCTTAGAACCTCTTTTTTCCTCTCCCCTTCCGTGTTAACTCAAAGTGGGAATTATCTGCTGTATACCCTGCATCTTCTGTGTAGTCAGAAACACTGTGGATGGAAGTCCTTCAAAGAACATGATGGAGATGGACGAAAGACAGTAGTTCGTCTCTAGTGCTATAACCCACGGCCTTTGTTCCCCTTGCATTAGATCGCTTGGGCACGGATGCAGGCTACTTAACTCTGTGGCAGTCAAGTGGGTTAAAGATTGTAATCAGCTTCTCTCTCGTCTTCCTCTTTCCCCAACTGGTTTTGTTTTAAAAAAGATTATGCAGCACTACGGCGTGCCAGATTTCAGAGACACGTTGGAGTTCCTGGCTCATTTATCCAGGCGCCAAGGCAAGCTGAAGAAAGGAGGGTTGCCGGACCACGAGAAGGCAGCTAAAGCAGTGCTGAGTGACTGGACAAGGTGAGTGGAGGTTGGCATTGGGCGCATTTACGAAGGGCAAGGGGGATCGGAAACGGCTCTCCCATGCCAAGGCTGATTGCGATGGACACCCTCCCACCCTGGCATCTCTAATCCCGTCTCAATGGGGCAGAAGGACGCCCGGAAAGATAAAATAGAATCCGAGGGAATAGGATCACTTTAGCCTCTCTTTGGTTAACGCCAGCGCCCTTCTCCCGACAGTGGGAAGATCAGCTACTTCACTCATCCTCCTGAGACCCACACGCTCCCCACTCACATCAGTGCAGAGATCGTGGCCGAGATGGGCAAGGCCTTTGATTTCGAGGCCCTCGAGCAGGAGAACGAGAAAGCGTTGGCAAGTAAGTGGCCTGGGAAAGCTCGCAGGGCTAGCGTTCGGGTTGTTGCTTCCTGGGGTTGCCAAACGATCCTCACTTTGCTGCATGCCTTTCCCTCCTTCTCCTCCCTAAAGCGCTGCTTTCGTTTTTTCATCATCTAGTGGGGGGGGGTCTTCCCTTCTTCCCAGAAAGCTGTTACTGAAGGCATAGCAGGCAGTTCAAGGGGCTGGACTTAGGAATTCAGGAGGCCTCGGGCTTTGATCCCCTGGGAATACAGTGGTACCCCGACTTAAGAGCAGCTCGACTTAAGAGCAATTTGACTTAAGAGCGGAAAACTGTTGGCATTTTAACTGCCACCTTACAAATTTTAGATATGGTCTGCTCAATTTACAAGAATTTTTTTTCAAATTTTTAATTTTTTAACTTATTTTTTTAAAAATATTAGATAGGTACCCCAACTTAAGAGTAGTCCGACTTAAGAGCATGCATTCAGAATGGATTAAATTCGTAAGTCGAAGTACCACTGTATTTAGGAAATGCTGGGCTATGTTTTCCCTTCGGCAGACTTGCCCTCCGGCCCTGTTGGGCTCACCCTGGAGGGTTCCGGCCTCACCAGCGGGGCAGAAGCTGAGATGGAGGAGGAAGGAGGAGGACTCTGGTGTCCAGAGGAGAGAGAGACCAAAATGGAGGAAGACGAAGATCAAGAGGTAGGCAAGGGCAAAACCCCTGGGTGGTTGGAATATGGAACCAACCAGAAGGTTGCGATGACCATGCTTCTGCCCTCCTCAGGGGACTGCTGCATAGAACTTGAGGAAAAGAAAAGGGGGTTGTGGAGCCGGGGTGGGTGGTTGGGTGGGTGGTTGGGTGGGGGATAAAGACCATTCCATGCTTGGAACCAGCAGGTGCTCCAAGAGAACAGCTGGCTTCTGGGGCTTGAAATCCTGGAGCCCCATAACTTGTTTGGAGGATGTTTTCTCTAGCCTGCGTTGGCACATGGAATCGTAGAATAAGTGATGCTGGAAGAGGGGCTACAAGGCCACCAGTGCCAACCCCCTGCTCCATGCAGGAATCCAAATCGAAGGATCCCTGCCAGGCGGTTGTCCAAATTTCTCTCGAACGCCTCCACCGTTGGAGCGCTCACCACCTCTGGAGGTCATGGGTTCCGTTGCTGTACTGCTCTAACCATTAGGAAGTTTCCCCTGATATTCAGCCGAAAGCTGGGTTCTCGGGACTTGAGCCTGTTGTGGCACCTCCTGCACTTGGCAATGATCGAGAGCAGATCCTGTCCCTTCTCTGTTTCACAGCCCTTCAAGTACTGTATTTGAAAAGTGCTATCATGTCATCCCTCAGTCGTCTTTTCTCTAGGCTAAACTTTTTTATTTTTCAATCTCTGAAGCCAAGTTGGCTAGCTGACACATAGTCTTGTGGGTTAACTTGTTGAGATGTTCTAGGCTGATAAAGCAGTCGGCGTCTGTTTAGTTTTGGGGAGAGCGGAGAGCGAACTGTGCCGGCTTGAGCTGTCTCCCTGGAAAGAAAGAAAACAAGGGGTTTCCCCTCTGTGTATAAATTGGGGAGAGCTCTGGCAATGAAAGATGGGGTTCCCTCCTTTCATCAATGTTCTGCAGGGCAAGCCAAGGAAGAAATCCATGCTGCTGCAACAGAAGCAGAGCTCACCCCCCCCCAACACCCCTGGATTAAACGAGAAGGCCCATGGCAATTAATTGTTAGGGGGCTGGGTTTAGAGCAGGGACAGTGTCTCTGTGTTGGGAGGGGGCGTTAGGTGTGAAACTCACCAGGTGGTCCTAAGACAAAAAGCCCATTTGAATGAAAGGGTGACCATCTTGCCTTCAGATGATCAGAGAGCAGTTCCCAGCAGATGTAGCCGTCGTTTTCAGTGGTGGGAGTTGTGGTCCAACCGGTCCCCATTGCTGCATCATCCATGCATGATGGGCCCCTGGATGGCACAGCAGAGTGTGAGGGTCGCCAGCCCCAAACGCCCACTGTTGGAGGCCAGTGATCAGGGTCCCTTCTGTTAATGGCGATCTGGCTCCAACTTGGGGAAGAGTTGGAGAGACCATTCAGCAAACCCGTAAACTGCTTCCCAAGGAAAGCAAGGCCCAGTGTGGTGGAGTGGCTCAGGGGCCCCGACGGAGATTAGGTCCAACTCTTAGTGATCCAGCTCTCTTAAAGTGACTTCAGGATGGTCACTTCCCTCTCTGCCGACCACGGCTTTGCAGGATGGTTGTGAGGGTTAAAGGGAAAGAGCAAGAACTGTCCATGCCCCCCCATGAACTGTGTGTGAAGAAAAGGCAGGATATAAATGCCTTAATAAAGGATCGTTGCCAGGGATGCAAGTGTTAAACCTGCTGTAGGAAAACATGGCATCAGTCTATAGGCTTTATGTTGCTTAAGTTTGTATCTCTGGCTGAAGAACAGGACCCTGGTGGGAAATCAGGTTGTGCGGGCGCTCATTGTGAACAGCCCCCGTTATCCGCCAGAAATGCCAGCAGCTGGATTGGTCCTTACTGGCAAATCAGCAGCAGATACGTGTTAATGTCACTGGCCCTTCATTGCCTTTTCAAGACCAAGGCACTTGCAGGCACTTTCCATTGCCACAGTGGTTGCTGCAATAGATCTTTTCCCGGAAAATCCATTTCTCCCCTACCTGCTGTGAAGATGCCAGCTCAAAGGGAACCATGGGCTTGAAGGGGCTGATGCTTGACCTCACTGCCCCTTAACGCTGGGCCTTGAAGTCGTTACTGGTAGAAATCTCATTTCAGAAGCCCACAAGGAAGTGTGACTTCTTTCCAAGCCTTTCTGCACAGTGAGGACTAGAAACTTGCATCGTACTTCCTTAGGCTATAAAAGCAAGCCGTATGAAAGACAACTTGACCCAGTCTCATACTCTTGTCTTTTCAGATAGTAGCATAGGTAACCTTGGACATGCCATTGAAGAAAATTTAATGCACTCTTCAGTAGTACAAAGGAATGCATTGTATCTGCAAGCAGCATTGTAGCAGAGCTGTGGTCATCTTGGCTGATTCGTCTGTTCAAAATTGCCATGGAAGGACCTGCCCTTCCACCCTTTTCCCTCCTGTTCTACTTTTTAGCTGCTGAAATTTTACAAAGCCGGTTTCTCTGTTGCTCTCTCCCCCCAGTTTGGCCCCATGACGATAGAGCTGAAAGCCAAAAGCAAAGCCCTTGCGGAAGCAGAGAAGGCGGTGCCTAAAGCTCCTAATCTGGGCGAGATTGCCACCTTGGACCCCCTGCAGCAGGGCCAGGGCCTGCGGGCAGCAAGCAAGAAACGCAAAAAACAACGGAAGCGAGCCGGTGAGGAGGTCTAGGATATTTAATTTTTGGCATCTCTGGGAAAGGCAGGGAAGGTCCTCTGCCTAGAACACTGTGTGGGCAGCTGACCATCAAGGAAGACCAGGGCTAGGCGAGGCGGAGGAACGCCTGGTCAAGTCACAGGCATTTCCCTGCATCCGTCTTTAACGTGGTTTCACAAGAGACAATGGGCACTCAGGTCGCTCGGGCAATGCCGTCCACCACAGACAGATTTAAGAACAAGGTTTTTAGGCCATGGCTTCCCCCTGGGATCCCCATGCCCTCCCTTCCTCCCTCCTGCAAAAAGGTTGGGAGGGAAATGATCCAGGAGACTGGTGTGATACTAGCACTGTGCCATACTATGAGCCTCCTGCCACAGTGGTTACATTGTTGTACTGCAGCTAAAACTGCTCACCACCTGGGGTTCCTCAAGGTTCACTCAATGTGTAGCCTGCATAATTATACTATTGTAAACCACCCAGAGAGTGCTGCAAGCATTATGAGTATATAAGCACAACCACCTTCTTCTTCTTCTTCTTCTTCTTCTTCTTCTTCTTTTCTTCTTTTTCTTCTTCTTTTCTTCTTTTCTTCTTCTTTTCTTCTTCTTGTTCTTGTTTGTTGTTGTTCTTCTTCTTCTTCTTTTCTTCTTCTTTTCTTCTTCTTGTTCTTGTTCTTGTTTGTTGTTGTTGTTGTTGTTCTTCTTCTTCTTCTTCTTCTTCTTCTTCTTCTTCTTCTTCTTCTT
>JAHTLZ010003468.1:3050233-3076459 GCA_023846285.1 Phrynocephalus versicolor | reverse complement strand
CATCATCATCATCATCATCATCATCATCATCATCATCATCATCATCATCATCAACAACAACAACAACAACAACAACAACAACAACAACAACACAGTGGTGCTTTCCTTGAGAGGAGAGCCAGTGCTTCAGAAGGCTCCCATGGGTATCCAGGTCTGTGCAAAAACACGCAGCCTCTGGATGTGGCCCATCGGTTCTGTGTCAAACCCTCAGGCTGTGTACATCTCTCTCCCCCCCCCCCATTCCTCCTGGCCAGCTAGAATAATGTGTAATCCCTAGTTCCCTCTAGCTGCCAATTCCAATAATGAGCTTGGCAAATATTTACAGGAACAATAAATTCATTAAGTGTAAGAACTATAGAATCATAGAGTTGGAAGAGACGTCAAGGGCCATCGAGTCCAACCTCCTGCCATCCAGGAAACCCCATCACAGTACTCCCGACAGATGGCCATCCATCCAGTCTCTGCTTAAAAGCCTCCAAAGAAGGAGACTCCACCAACCTCTGTGGCAGCATATTCTACTGCCAGACAGCTCTACCCATCAGGAAGTTCTTCCTAATCTTTAAATTGAATCTCTTTTCCTGAAGTTTGAAACCATTGCCCTGAGTCCTAGTCTCTGAAGCCACGAATGACATCCTTTCAAATATTTAAACATGGCTATCACATCCCCTCTCAGCCTTGTGCTATATGGAATGAGTTACAGTACTTCCAAGGTATGGGACACGGTTTAGGAACAAGTCCTTCTGAAACTTGTTCAGAGTGCTCTGCTTAGAAACATTTCTCAAACTCTCTCTCCCTCCTCATTGCGGTCCGTTTTTTCTCCACCCCATCAATTCCTGCCCACAGGTGATCCCACATGTTTTTCACTAGATGGATCAAAGCACATCACAAGCCATGGACTTACATCAACCTCTAGAAAGACTGGGATTTCCAGCGGCTGTACTGCAGCCCTCCGGGTCTGACTGCGCCTGCGGGATGGTGAGCGATGGACACGGGATGGTGAGTGGTGGACACGGGAAGGTGAACGCCGTCTCTGCTTTGGGCTGCTCGTCCATATTTCTTCTCCTAAAGAAGGAAAAAATATGTCTGAAGAAGTGGACATGTCCACGAAACGTTACATTAAAATATGAAAGTTAGTCTTTAAGGTACCACATGTTTTGTGTGTTGGGTTGTTTTGTTTTTCTTCGATTTTTGCCTGTAATAAGAACATAAGAACATAAGAAGAGCCATGCTGGATCAGGCCAAAGGCCCATCTAGTCCAGCTTCCTGTATCTCACAGTGGCCCTACAAGATGCGTTTGGGAGCGCATGAGACTAGATATCTGTCTCTTGATTCCACTCCCCTGCATCTGGCCCTTGAAGTACCCCAGTTTTAAGCCTGGAGATTACACATCTCCATCATGGTTTGTAACCTGTGATGGACTTTTCCTCCAGGAATCTGTCCAATCCCCTTTTGAAGGCATCCAGGCCAGATGCCATCACCACATCCTGTGGCAGGGAGTTCCACAGACTAACAACATGCTGGATGAAAAAATATTTTCTTTTGTCCTTACTCTCCCAGCCCTCAATTTGAGTGTATGTCCCCTAGTTCTGGTATTTTGTGAGAGGGAGAAGAACTTCCCTCTATCCACTTTACTCATGCCCTGCATTATTTTGTACGTATCCCCCCTCAGGCGCCTTTTTTCCAGACTAAAGAGCCCCAAATGTTTTAGCCTTTCCTCATTGCTCTGATTGCTTCAGAACGTGCCAGCAGCAGCTACAGCCCCTCCGTTCAAGCAAATGCTAACCGAGGCTGCCCCTTGCCTGGCCAGGCTTGATCCTTATCTGTTTCACAGCATCCACATGGAAAGCTCCCCACTCCCCACCACGAGACTACTTAAGGCAGGGGTGTCCAATCTTTGACCGTCCAGATGTTTTGGACCACATCTCCCAGAATTCCAAGACTGCATTGCCAATGACAAAGGACTGTGGGAGTTGTGGTCCAAAACATCTGGAGGGCTGAAGTTTGGAAACCACTGACTTAAGGACATTGGCAATGCACTGAGGCAGCCCATAACCACCTGCCACATTATGGTAAAACAAAACGGGAAGCCTTACCGAATTTTGAAATCTTTTCCAGCTATATAAAATTCCCCAAGTCTGGTGACATAAGCAGAAGGAAGTCTTTTTGTCTCACCTTCCCTCTCCATAAGAAAGCAATTATAGTACAGTGGTACCTCTACTTACGAGCGGCTCAACTTATAAGCAATTTGACTTAAGAGCAGAAAACCATTGGTGTTTTAACTGCTGCCTTACAAATTTTAGATGCGTCTGCTCTACTTACATTTTTTTTAAAAAAAAATTATTTGATTATTTAGATATGGCTGCTGTACTTATGAGTTGTTCAACTTATGAGCATACATTCAGAACAGATTAAACTTGTGAGTAGAGGCACCACTGTATTTCTTTAAAAAGATAAAGGTAAAGGTCCCCACACACACACACACATGTGTTCTAGTCATGTCCGACTCTAGGGGTGGTGCTCATCTCCGTATTCATGCTGAAGAGCCAGTGTTGTGCAAGTCCGTGGCCTCGTGTCCGGCATGGCTGCAAGGAAACACTGTTTTACCTTCCCACTTTTTATGGCGGTACCTATTTATCTACTTGCATGTACATGCTTTCGAACTGTTACGTTGGCAGGAGCTGGGATTATCAACGGAGGCTCGCTCCTCTGCATAGCACCCGGGATTCGAACCACCACCAAGCTGCCGACTTTGCAGCCAACAGTTTTTGGAGCCTTAGCCTGCTGAGCCACCACGTATTCCGCAGGCTGCTGACACATTTCATCACTCTCTTTCTCGTCCCTGCTTTTTCATCCCCTCTCCACCTCAAAATCTTAGGGAGAGTCCCTTAGACCAAACTTCTAAAGGAAAAGAACATGCAACATGATCAAAGGAGAAGAGGTGCCTAAAAATAACAAGACCGGGTTTCCCAAAGTGCTTTGGGCAGCAGATCTAACAGGGCCAAATCTCTAGTAGTGTTCAGTGAAGTCTTGGCTGTGCATCGGGGCTTCCTGAGGTATCACAATAGAGTCTGAAGGCAGACTGGGAGCCATGCTCTCCCCTTCCAAAGATGATTGCCCCCCTTTGTTCCAATCCCTTCTTTTAAATGTGAGAGAGGCTTTAGATAGCCAGGGCTGAAAGGTTTAGACCAGGGGTGCCCAAACTTTTTGTAAGGAGGGCCAGATTTGGTGGCTGAGAATGTGTCAGGGGCCGGTTGCTCCCCAACCCTGCCACCCCACTGCAAGCCCCACCCACTTTCTTTAAAAAAAACATGGGTGAAGGAGGGGGAGGGAGGGGCGAGCCAGCCAGCCGCAGGCCACTCAGAATGGCCTGACGGGCCGGATTTGGCCCCCGGGCCGGACTTTGGGCAGGCCTGGTTTAGGCAGACAAATGCATCCTTTTCCACTCCGTAGTGGCTTGGTCGCTTCTCTGCTTGCAACCGAGCCTCTGCTGTCATGCACGAGTGGCCGCAAAAACACACCGCAAGAGGCAGCCTCCAGTGTTGTCGCATGTGTGGCTTGCTGCTGCCCCTGGAGCGTTCAGAATGGATGTTTAAGCACCGCACCAATCCTGCTAGTGAGGTCAGCCTGGCATAGAATTTGCCCAGGTAGGATTTTGAAATGGGATTTTTGACTGTCCAGGTGGTACTCACGCTTCTCTCTGTAATCCCAAAGTTCCTTCCCGTGAATGTCACTTCTGTGCTCCGAGCAGGATGGTGGCTCTGGGAATCCTGAGTCAATGAATTCTCCCTTTTCTGCATTCAGGGCAGAGTCTTGAAGAAGGAGCTCTGGGTTATTAGGCAAGGGGAGGAGGAAGGGAGAACAAGACCACACACATTGAACAGATACAGACTCAGAGGTCTAGCAAGCAATGAGACATGCTTTGAGTTAAGACTGCATTTACTCCAGGAAATGGTAGCATAGTTCATGCATCAAGGGCGGTTACTTCACGTCCGTTTTGTCTCTGTTAGTGTTGCACTTAGGAGCGGTAAAAAAAAAATTACTTCACATCCATTGCGGAACTACTGAAATGTGTCTCAACCATGCCCCAGGAACGGGTGCTAAGTGTGACAATCCTGTACCTGGTGCTGGGGCAGGGTTTTCCCTTGTCACTCTTTGTTCCCGCTTTCTGTTCCATAATCTGGGTGCTGCCACAGAGAAGACCGCCTCAGGTGTCCCCCTCAAACCTACAGTACCTACGCTGGCAATGGGACCGAGAGGAGGGTCTCCTCTGAGGCTCTTAAGAGCCATGAAGGCTCAGACAGGGGAGATACTTAGAGTTCCTCCACCATCCCTCTTACCTGTTTCTTGAAGAAGTTTCTGAATCTCCATCCGGGTCTCCTGGAGGCTTTGCAACACCTGATGGCTCTGCTTAGCTGGGTCTTTGTAGGTCCAGATAAAGTAAGCTATTATCGCAAGGCCCAGGCCAGCAAAACCACGGCGGGAGAGGCCTACCCAGAAGGAGATGTTCTCCTAAGGCGAGTGGAGACAAATCAGTGCAAGCAAAACAGACCCACCTCGGCATGGACCACAAGGCTGGCAAGCTCTGAGCTTCTGCCATAGCAGCCAAGCCTTCTCAGAAGCTCCTTTCAGATGTTGTTGATGGTGGTGGGGCTTATTCAGAGATTGGAAAGCCTGACATTTTGACTAGAAATCCCCTTCCTTTATCTCAGGCAGAGAAAGGTCTCAGCCTGGCCCTGCAATTCAGCTTCAGGATTCAAAACATTAGAAAGAACATAAGAACATAAGAACATAAGAGGAGCCATGCTGGATCAGGCCAAAGGCCCATCTAGTCCAGCTTCCTGTATCTCATAGCAGCCCCACCAGATGCGTTTGGGAGCGCATGAGACTAGATATCTGTCTCCTGATACCACTCCCCTGCATCTGGCCCTTGAAGTACCCTGGTTTCTCCATCATGGTTTGTAACCTGTGATGGACTTTTCCTCCAGGAATCTGTCCAATCCCCTTTTGAAGGCATCCAGGCCAGATGCCATCACCACATCCTGTGGCAGGGAGTTCCATAGACTTACAACGCGCTGGGTGAAAAAATATTTCCTTTTGTCAGTTCTTACTCTCCCAGCCCTCAATTTGAGTGTATGTCCCCTAGTTCTGGTATTTTGGGAGAGAGAGAAGAGCTTCCCTCTATCCACTTTACTCATACCCTGCATTATTTTGTATGTCTCAATCATATCCCCCCTCAAGCGCCTTTTTTCCAGACTAAAGAGGCCCAAATGTTTTAGCTGGATTTATTTACTAGGTTTGCTCTAGTAAATAAATCCAGCTTTAGATAGGAGTTTCGGCCTAGTCGGCGTGTTCGTTTGCTCTTCTCTGTTGAAATTCCTCACTGAAAAGAAGCTGATTCACTGTACAGTATGCACAAATTCCTTGCAAGCACATATTCTGGTAAAAGACGCAATAACCCAAGAATATATAATTCCCCCCCCCAAAAAAAAAGAGCAACTGTATTTCCTCACCAGCCACTCCATTTTGTCAGCAGATGCATGACGTTGAAATAAAAACAAGCTTCTATCCCAGAGGACGCCACAAGCATACTTGAAGATGCCTGAGGAACCCTTGGTAGAGACCCAGAAGTCTGACAGACCCTTGAATAAGGGCTTTGACAACATGTAGCTGTTAAATGGTACTTTTTTAAAAAGGTGCTCTGTACATTTAGGTATGGAATTTTAATATTCTGTATAATTCCTTCCACCATCGAATGCAAGCTGAGAGCATGGGCCAACCTGATTAAATCACATTTGTGACAGTGGTGTTTGGATGCTGGATTTAATCCCTGAATTGTAGATGTTCTGGTGTCTTTTTTTTTTTTAATTTTTGCCCGTGGCAAATCAGACAGCTTAACTTTCTCAACTGTAAAGTCTGCTTGCTTAATACAAAGAAGATTCGAATTAAGCTGTTGGCTCCAAGCCTCCCATATCGCTCCTTCGCTCTTATCTCTTCAGCGGCTCCTCTCTGGCAGAAAGCATTGCTCCTTCAACGCTCCCCTCTCCGCAAACCTCCAGGAGAAACTTGCTGCAGTGCAGACAGTGTCTCCTCAAAAAGGCAAGGGTGACAGGAAAGTGCTGTGAGGAAAGGGGGTGGGCTCACATCAATCCACCTACGTGCAAATACTGAGACAGCACCTCAGTAGAGATCAGCATCACTCGAGACACAGCCTGTTTGGGGAAGATGCCTCTCCCTAAGAAAATTTAGATAAGTTCCTTCTTTCAGAACCACAGCTCCCAGAATTCCTGAACATGGTGATAAGTGAAATTCCTGACCGTAATCCAACCAAGTGCATTTTTAACTGGAGCCTTATGGATCAGTGGTTAAACTGCCGTACTGCAGCCAAAATTGTGCTCACGGCGTAGGGTTCAGTCTCAGGTAGCCAGCTCCAGGTTCACTCAGCCTTCCATCCTTCTGAGGCCTGTAAAATGAGTACCTGAATTGCTGGGATTGGGGGGCAATGTGTAGCCTGCATAATTAAATTTCAAAACCACCCAAGAGAGTGCTTTAAGCACTATGGGGAGGTCTACTACAGTATAACCAGTATGCTTTGCTTTGCTTTTGCTTTTTAATGACCTGCTTTCTTGCAGGATCGAGGACCTTACCAGGAGGTCATAACCTTCATCCCCATTCTCCATGAGAAAGCTGCAGATGACACGTTCTAGGTAAATATTCATTCCCACTAGGATGAGCAAAAGGAACCTGGGGATACAGAAAGGGGTACAGAACGCGACACATTGGAAGCATTGTAGGAAGCAAACGTTTGGTTTTCTACAGATCTACAATTTGTGACCATAGAAAGAGGGATCAGAAATTCAGAATATCTGCTGCACCACTGAGCATTTGGAGAATCTGTACCTTGTACAGTACTGCTGTTTTTTTTAAAGGCAGCTGAGATTTGGTCCTTGGGTCTGCAGGGAATAATGAATTCTGAAATGGGAAATCTCAAATCCAAACCTCCACCAGGCCCCAAGGAAGGTAGGCACATTAATTGATGATTTATTGATATTTTACTTTTAACTATTTTAAATTGTTTTATTCTTTGGATTGTAAGCCGCCCAGAGACCTTTGGGTAGTGGGCGGCATATAAGTTAAATAAATAAATAAATAAATAAATAAATAAATAAATAAATAAATAAATAAATAGGGAGTGGGGCTACGTCTAGACAACCTTTGGGTTGGGAAGCTCTTTTTCTGGTCAGGGACGTGTATTTGGGCTTATAGAATATATTGACATCACAATATAAATACTAGAGGGCTGCACTACGAAGCCCCCGTTCCTTCTACCTCTTCCCTTGGTTTTATTCTCATCTGCAAACCTGCTGTTTCTCCCTTCTCTGCTGGAGGAGTGCTGTGAGTTTATGAAACATAATATAGCAGCACAGATCTAGGCAGAGCTCCTTGGACTTGCATTAAAACTACACCTTGGACAGTTATTGAGAACCCTGGGACTTCCGTGAAAGCTAAGAGCTGGTCTACAGCTCCCTCTGTTTTCTCACCGTGCTCCTGCGGTTCGAGGACAAGAGGTCAAGACCAGGCTGACGGCCCCACTCAGGATATGGAAAAAGACAGAGTAGAGAGCATTGGATTCCCCCACGATGAACTGGTGCAGGAAAGCCACCCGGTTGAAGATCTCTGCAAAGGCCAATCGCTGCTCACTGGCCGAGTCCTGTAATTCTTGGAAGGCTCGGCGCACACCTGCAGAGGGGAGAGGTGAACAAACAGGCTGAATCAGGCAGATTCCAGACTAGGCCCTTAAGAGAAAAGCAAAGAAAAATCTCCTCTGTGGGTCTGTCCTGTTACCTCCGACTTCCGGGAGGAAGTTTTCTGTTTGTCTTTTACTTTATTTTTTCAAATGCAGCTCATTTGTCTCCCCTAGTATACTGTCCCTAGTATACTGTCCTCTCATGGAGCGAAGGATGTGTTTAATTTGCAAATATCCTGAAGTGTCTCTCTTCTTAAGCCACTTCAGGATACAGTACTGATAAAACAGGAGCAGGCTGGTGAGGATCATGCAGGGTTGTTTGGACTTGAACTCCCAGAATTCACCAGTCTTCATGGCCAGCACAGCCCCTGCCACACCGGCTAAAAGGACTCTGGGAACTGAAGTATAAATCTAACTTTTCAAACTCTAGGCAGACCCTAAATCCAAAAACAGAGCATAAACTGTCTTTCACATTCATAAGGTCCCAAAATCATGAAATGAGATCCCTCAAGATTTTGTTGAGCTCTGACTCAGATCAATCCTATTATAGTCAGCAACCACTGTGGATGCTGGGAGTTGTAGTGCAATGTCTCTAGAGTATCACACCTATGGTGCCCTGAATCACACAGTGTCTGAGACCTCTAAGGCTTTTGTCAGATAGAGCAGACAGATTCATCATGCTAGAACAGGGTTTTTCTTTCTCTCTTCAAAGTGTACAGCAAGATTGAGCAATGTGTGTGTGGTCATCCCAATGTAGGACTTCAGCTCCCAGAAGCCCTTGCCCACATGGCCAGAAAAAGGAATTATGGGAGACAAAGTCCAAAACATATGGGAGTGTCAAACCTTCTCCATCACCCTGGGCTAGATGGACCCGTTGTCTGGCTCAGTACAATGGACTTTCCTAGTTCACTTTGGGTACTTGTCAGATGATTGTTTAACTGGTTGGCCCATACAATTGCTGGCAATAAGAGCTGACAGGCAGCCAAGCCTGTCAAAATTCAGCCAAGCCCAACAGGATTCGTGACAGCCCAGCCCAGAGTTGGTGATGTACACACAGGCATTGGAAGCTTCAGCGCTGCCGCCAGGTGAGTCAGAGGAAGCAGGTGTGGCATTGGGATGTTGACAGTATCACCTGAACCTCAACATTCCTAGAGAATGTTTGGTTGGGGAAGAGAAGCACCACAGCTACACTTTCCTATGACAGCAACAAATGAAACCCTCCATTTTTCTGTTTCAGGCATTTTCTGTTTGTAAACACTGACTGTATGGGACGAGGCAAGGCAAGACACCGGCATTCAACGGCTGCTTGGTTGGAAGCAAACGTGATCACAATATAGATGTTTTTGGTTAGGTAAAGGAAATGCAGTTACTGGTCTTAAAATATGCTGCTGTCCTCTGACAATCCTGCTCATATTGGTTTCTCCTGATAAATGCCTTTTTGGTACATAAAATGTGCCATAGAATGCAGAGAAATGGAAGATCCAACGGGTAATTGTTTTGCAGACCTGTGTTCAGGTTGGATGAAATCCAATACTCAGGCTGCTACTGCACCAGGCTTTTGTTGCTCTAATCTGGCCCGCCAGCCACTGCCACCCCCCACACACTTGCCCCCCCCCATTTGAGCGGAAAACTCGCCATGCAGAGGATTCCAGAGAATGGCTATCATTTCATGTGGCCTTCAGACAGCAGCCGAGGCATGCGGGGCAGCTTCACAGAACGAGCCCTCATTCCTTCCCTGGCCTCCCCCCACCCCTGTTTTCTTCTGTGGAATTGCAGGGAATGACTGGGGCCTTGCATCACCCTTCTAGCAGACACCTATAAGGGAATTGCCAAGCCCTGCAGACCGGAAGTGAAAGCAGAAAAAGAGCAACTGTGGCTTTCCTCTTCTTCCTCCTCCATTATTTTTTTTCAAACTATAGTCTAGCCCCCAACAATGTCTGAGGGACAGTGAACTGGCCCCCTATTTAAAAGGTTGAGGACCCCTGTTCTAAAGTTTCTTAAAAGGGGTGGGATATACTGATCTGTCCGCATGATGTACATGTTAAAAGAGAGAGAGAGAGAGAGAGACACTACAGCAACTTCTGCAAAGCAAAAGAGTCCACAATCAAGGGAGAGCCAACCTCCATAATCTCAGCAAGATGGGTTACCTAGTCCACAGTTAAGGGAGAGCCATCCCTCATGAGCACATCAAGATTGGTTATCAAGTCCACAATTGAGGGATAGCCAACCTTTGTAAGCCCAACAAGATGGGTTACCTAGTCCACAGTCAAGGGAGAGCCAACCTTTATAAGCCCAGCAAGATGGGTTACCTAGTATTCTTGCGCTTACGAACCCATCTTGCTGTGCTTATGAAGGTTGCCTCTCCCTTGGACTAGATAACCCACCTTGCTGGGCTCAGTAGTGATGGCTCCCCTTGACAGTGGACTAGATGGGTTATGTAGTCTACAGCCAAGGGAGAGCCGTCACTTGTAAGCACAAGAGGACAGCTCATACAAAAGATGGCTTTCCCGTGACTGTGGAAGACTAATTGTTGCCCGATACACGCAGACACTAACTCCAGTTTATATGTTTCGGAACTTGATGTGAAAATGCGGACAGACAATACAGAATAAAAGTCACATGACCAGAAGCAGGGACCAAAATGTCCCTTTTTTATTCCTGATTATTCAGCCATGCAGTAGCGGCCTAAGTTGCAGCTAGAGTGTTCCCATTGAGTTAGTGGAAATGAATAGAAGAGCCAACTCACCAAATCCTCAGTGATTTAATGGGCTTACTCTAGTTGCAACTTGCAACTGGATTTCAGCAACTGATTCAGAAGGTGTGAACCAGGTCAGATCTTATAAGGATTCACAAAAATCTCTCTTGCTGATCCCCAAAATGACCCACATATTTAAGACAACAGTTTTTGATTTTTTGACCAATAATTTATTGCAGAGGGGGAATATTATGGGCTGGAATATCTGCAAATATATCTACTTTAATGCCTGGCACAGCACTTTACAATGGGGTGGGCAATGTGTCATCCTCTAGAGCAGGGGTCCTCAAAGTTTTCAAACAGCGGGCCAGTCCACCACCACCGAGACACCACTGGGGGCCGGATCACAGTCCAAAAGCAGCTGCGGAGGCTGGCTTGTTCACAAAACAGGGGGTAGGTGGGGGGGTTGCAATTGGTCCCAGGGGCCGGATTCAGGACCTTGGGGGGCCGCATCCGGCCCCGGGGCCTTAGGTTGAGGACCCCTGCTCTAGAGGATGTTGGACTGTCGCTCCTGTGAGCCAGCATAGCCAAGGGTAAAGGACCATGGACTTCAAGGCCAATGACAGCTAGAATGGGTACACAGATATCTGTTTTGTACACCCTTAATAAGGGTACAATATCTGCATGCTTGTTCACTCATGATCTGTGCTCATAACTTTATGTTACCTTGGGAGGAATCATGGAGTGTCCGTCGTAGCAACTCCCCATCTTGCAGGATCTGCTCCTGAGAACGCAAGGTAGCATTCTGTGCTTGGGAAATCTGTTCCGCAAGCTGGTTGGTTGATTCCAGTTGGCGCGCTACAGTCTCAGAAGAGGATGTCAGCCTGGAATATAGAAAGGAGGCCAGAACCAATTCAATAAGGAAGCAATTAGAGGGAATGATCCATGGTTTGACATGTCTGTACCCCAATGCACCTAACATAGGAAACAAATAAGATAAGCTTGAAATCTTAACATGAGAAGAAATACTATTTGATGGGCATTACTGATTACATGTGATACTACTACTCCATTTGCTTTCCTACTTGGTTTTAAAAATAATTTATACCCTTTAGTATTAAGAGTAAACATTATTCTAAAAAAACAAGGAGGAAATCAATTGGAGAAGCCCCATCATGTGTAAAGAATGTGGATCCATAGGAGGGGAACCATAACTTTTGGAGGACAGAATGCTGGTGGAGAACCTTTGAGAAAAATGAAAGGAGGGTTACACTCACAACAGTAAGAATAATCAGATTACCAAGCACAAGCTGAAATCCTATTGCACGATTACCCAAAAGATTTAACTTCGGAAGAGAAGTGTCTCAAGTTCAGAATATGTCTTTCTAGAGAAAGTCATTATGGCAGCAGCCCAAATAATCCACTTTTCCTTTCTCGAATTTCAGGCAAAAATCAAAGAAAAAGGAAAGAAAAGAAAAGAAAAGAAACAAAACATGTGGCACTTTAAATACTAACTTTCATATTTTAATGTAATGTTTCCTTTCTCTGCTCCTTTCCCCCTTATGCACATATTCCTTTCCCAGTTATGTAGGCCCTGAAGCGCACAGAATCTTTTGAGCAAACCCAGGGGACTGGGAAGCCACTTTCATGGTAGATCCGGGGGGGGGGGGGGGCAAGTGAACAACAAGGCAGGACCCCTCAAGTGGAGAACACCTACCATGGCTTGCTCAGGAGGGTAAGTGCTAGTTACATCCCAAACTGCAGCACAGTTGCTTGGCTAATTCCTCTCCTTCAATGCAGCTGCTTGTTCCACATTTCCACTCAGCATCAGCCAGACAGACATTGATGTTAAGCAGAGCTGAAGGGCCACGCTTCCCAAATTAGACTTCGCTGTCACAGTGAAGCTAGCCTGCTCTTGGAAATGCTGGAATTAGGGTGTCACTCTTGGGCAATTCTCCTCCTCCCCACTATACAGAATAAGTGCCCTACTTTGGGTGCTGGCAATTCCAAGTGCTCAGGCAGAAATCTCCGTTTTAGCTCCGAGGGCGGTAAAAGGGAGAACTGGATCTACTGGGAGATCAGTGTTAGATCAGCAAGGATTCCTGTCTCCCCACTGTCTTTCAATAGCATGATCAACAACATGAAATCCCATTTGCCAGAAATACACGGTTGCAATTAACAAAAGTTTACAGAGGCAAAGGAACTGTGTCTGGAAGGACTGTGAGCTGTGCTGTGGTGTTTCACACAAATTCCAGGTTTCAGAATTCATTACAGTATTTCTGAACACATGCCTAGTTCATCAGATATAAATTAGATTGCGGGGCTAAAAGCAATAAACAAGTAGGGCCCTTCAGCTGTTGCTGAGGGGGGCAGGGAAGGTAGTCAATGACCTATATGGAGAAGCCTCCCGGCCTTTTGTGCAATTCTGCCTATGGTTTCACCCGGATGCCCCCAAAATCTGCCAGCACAGAATCATACTCAAGGAATGGGTATTTACACTTTATTGATTTATTTGATTTATTTGATTCTTTGCTATATATTGTCCTTCGTTATTGTAAGCCCCCTTGGGTCCTTTTCCAAGGAGAAAGGTGGGGTAAAAATATTCTAAATAAATAAATAAACAAACATACATACATACATACATACATACATACATACATACATACATACATACATACATACATACATACATACATACATACATACATACATACTGCCCATTTAGCTCAAGGGCCACTATGGATGGTACTTCTGCCGGGAAATGAGATGCACTCTTCCCTTGCGACCAGTTTTTGCAGCAGAATGCTTGAGATTTAGGCAGGAGTGGTGCTTCTTTTGACCAGGTGACAAGTCAGCAAATTCCAAGCAAGGGAAGGGCATGGGTTAATGGGCTCCAAGGCAGATACGTCCTCCAATGCCGGGAATGTGTCCTTTATGTTGTTCTGCTTACTGACTATGAACGAGAGACGAGACAGGACACTTTGTATGAAGCACGAGGCGTCCCTGGCCAGCTGTGGCCAATCCCTCTCCCCTTCACCCTCCAGCCACCTAGATCACTCCCCAGGCTCTGTGTGCCACCAGGGTCCTTTTCCTTGTGGCGTAGCACCAATTGTTGCCAGATGTCTGCCCAGCTCTTCCTGCCTCTGTGCAAAACTGACTACTCCACTGGGGAGGTGGGAGGAAGAGTCCCCACACGTAGCTGACACGTGATGGGCTGTGCAAGATGCAAGAGCTGTCTGGGAGTCTGGCCACAGTGGGTGTGCCAATCACAGGGAGAGGACCCTGGCACCCCATGGAGCCTGGTAAGAGGTCTGGGCAGCTGTGAGGAGGGAAATTGGCTACAGCTGGCCAGGGGGTGCTTTGTGCATCATAGGAAGCTCTCATCTCTAAATCAAGAGCACCCAACTGAGATCCAGCAACGTTTTCATATTAATAGGGCAGTAATAAGAGACAAATCAGATAAATAGCTGTTGGCTGTTATTGACCACCGCCTCTCTGGATATCAGACCAGGGGTGACGTCGGGAGCCAGCCTCCCTGGGCACCTGTGGAACAACCAATACGCAGTTCTACTGTTTTGGCCCGCCCCCTTTCGGTTCACCTCCCTCATCTGAGTAAACAACGAGGCCAGCAAGCAAAAGGGGCCCTCGCTGCTTATTTCTCTCTCGCTCTCTGTGGGCTCCTGGGGGGGGGACTTTTCTCTCTCTTTGGGATGGGATACAGATTGGGCCTGGGAGAGAGAATAGTTAGTTCCTTCTCTAGCGCAGAACATGTTTGCAATAGCTAGCTAGAATGAAGTCATGTGTTGGCCTCTGATGTTATTCACTCCTGTCCTTTTAAGTGGAACGGGAATAGACAGGGGACGGTTTAGTTTGAACAATAAGCAGAGAGGGTCACCGAGGAGCTCATTTTGTCCTGTTTGTCTCTGGTTCAGTTGCACAAGGCTTTGTCCACAATGACAGGAGCCAGGTCTATTTCCCCTCAAATGTGATGCAGAAGAATCTCCGTGGCCCTCATCCGCCTCTCCATCTCCGCCTTTTCCACTTCCCAAGCCTTGTGTGTGTTGTGTCATTACAGTTGTGACCGACTCTTCGTGACCCCATGACTATGGAGTTTTTTGGCAGGAATACTGGAATGGTTTGCTAGTTCCTACTCCAGGCGCCTGCAGCACCTGGTATTCCCTGGTGGTCTCCCATCCAAGTACTAACCAGGGCCGACCCTGCTTAGCTTCCGAAATCGGGCGAGATCGGATGTGCTTAGGGCATCTAGGCAGCTCTTCCCAAGCCTTAGTCCAAAGCAAAGCCGCCTCTTTGCTTGTGGTCACAGTGAAACCAAAGGAATGGACTGGATGATGGTAGCTAATACATAAACTCATCGGATGAGAAGTGTGGGTTGTTGCTTAAAACTACAGTCAAATCCTATCACAAACACTTGGAGTAGCAAGACACGCTCCCACTGAATTCAATGGGACCCCCCCATAGATGTGATAGGAAGGGATACACTGTCACGGCTATCCAACCCATAAGGTTGTGCTAAGTCAACACCAGTGATTTGCTGAGCCAGACATACAGTACTTTCTTTCCCAAGAAGCACCTTAATGTTTGCTGAGCAACACAGAGTCATGGAAGGATGGGATTTATTTAATTTGATCGTTTACTATTTCATTCATTATTGTTGCTAATAACAAGTTCAGCATGTTTATAGTTAAAGATGGGGAAATGGAGAGGATTCCCCGGCATTTTTCAGTGTTGCAATGGCAATTATAATAATAATGCACTAACAATGAGCAATGCAGCAAATCGTTTCCTTGACATTAGCCTGATGCCGAGGCAAAATGATGAGTAACACCATTAGGGTTCTTTTAACAATGCCATTCCTATATGGAGTAACTGTATTCAGGGAACAACTAGCAAGAGTATGAGAGTATTACCCAGCACCTTTTGAGGCTATGGAGCTGGCATTGTGTCAGGGTGTTAACTTGCCAAGTTAACCTGAAGATTTCCGTGCATTAAATAAATAAAATGCACAGCACTGGTGTAACAAATGAAGTAACTGTTTTCTAATTTGAGATAGTACACATGTTGTGCACATGTTTTTAAGGAGACTGCTGACGTGTCTGTGTAAAGTGAAGAGCATAAATACAGTCTTCTTGAACCCCAGAAAGTGTCCTTTTATCTTAGAGAAGCACCATCAATGCATTGATTTAATTATTGCAATAAAAAGCCTATATTCTTGAAAGAACCTGGTATTCCAATGCTCTGTTTGTCTTTATGGCAATTTGCCAGTCTCATTGCAGTAAAGTTACTGTGTGTGAGGTGACACTGGTCAAAGGAAGGACGCTTCCCTGACTCTTACCAGAGAAGGACGAGAAGTTGGCTTTCTTCTCCCAGTCTTAAGAAAAACAAGTCTGTCCCAACCTAGCCTGCAAAAAAATGCTTGGGTCTTGGCCACTGACCAGAAGTGCCAATGGGAGGTTGTAAAAGTTTCATCTTAAACTAAGAACACCTTGGGAAAGCAAAGAGCAAGTAGCCCTAAACAGCCGGGAATGCTTTACAGATCAGCACCTCTGAGATGATCAAAGCGGTTTCCAACATCCACCTTTTCCTTCAGTGCTCTCTGTTTTGTTGTTTAAACATGTCAGACTCAAGTTAGGCCCTGTGTCACTTCCTCCTTCCCTGTGGGAATGGCCTTTCAGGATACTGATCTGAAACACCAAGTGGAAACAAATGTTCTACAAGGACAACTAATTTTGATTGTGCAGTGTATGCATATGTACTGGCAACGGGTTTCCATGCCCTAAAATGGGGGTCCTGTCAACCTCTTATTTTATATCTCCCTCTCCTCTAGTTCAGGCTTGTAAGCAACAGAGAAACAAGAGGAAGAGGAAGCTACTAAAAAACCCACACATTTAAAATTGCCTAGTGACTTCCTTATATTGACACAAAAATACAAATTTTATCAGTGATAATTTGAAAAGAAGCTTAGCTCTTTTTCTTTTCTTTTCTTTTCTTTTCTCGGAATGACAGAACTGGTGAACGGATACATCTTTGCTCTTTATTTTATTTGATCTAACTGTGGTTGTTACCAGGTCTGTCTTTTTATTGAGCCAACTTTTCTTAAAATTGGAAGTGGGGGAATGGGCTCGCCCCATCAATTTTCACCTCTGGCTTCCCTTATCACTGGCGTGGTCTCCGCCCATGATTAGCATGCAGCTCTCCAACAGAGTCTCTCCCTCCCTCCCGAGAAAGGCAATCCTCCACAAAAGAGACATGCAAAAATTCTTACATATTACACATTTCACTCCCACTTTCTCTGGTGGAAGAAAAGCGCCTTCTCCTGACCTGTGCACAGTGTCCTGAGCTCGCTGCTGCCAGGCCTCGTTGTGCAGGAAATAGCAGATACTGTGAGCATGGGTGAAAAACTCGGTGTACACCCCAAAGGCCACGGGGTCCATGTGCTGTGTGCAGTCACGGATGGAGCTGTGAGGCTCACATGGCGGAAACGTCCTCCCAGACCTGCCAGAAGACCACAGATACAAAGTGATCTGTACCCAGCATAATTTCATTGGTTAAAAAAGGGAAAGAATGGAGGGGGTGGTGGTCAGCTGGACCAATATGGAAATACCTGGATCCCCAAAACTCTCCCTCCATGTGTATATTCACACACAAGTACGTGGAGGGGGGTACTTCTGATTTAATGAAGGGATTGGAGGACCAAAGGCTGTTACTTCACATCCCTCTCGTCGTTCTTTGCTGTCCCGCTTGGGACTGGTACAAAAAAAGGTCACTTCACATCCATAGCGTGACAGCAGAATCTCGTCCCAAGCACGCTCCCTGAACTGGGAACTTAGCGTGACAAGCCGTACCTGCCCCTGGGCTAGGGAATTCTGTTGTCACGCTTTGTTTCCGGTTCCTGTTCTGAGACAAGGGACATGAAGTAACGGCAATGGCTGTTTTCCCCTTTTGCTCTAGGAATACTCCGACACCTGAGAAAGTCGACTGGAACTCCTGCACCAGGCCAGGCTTGGCTGCCCGCCTGTCCCTGCAGGAGAAGGCAGCTCTTGAAGGGACAGGCGGAGATCCACTGTCAGGTGTAGGTCCTGGAGGCAGGACTGACCTCTCCTTGACTGCTCGGCTGCCAGCCCACAGACTGCTGAGTTCAGGGTGAGGGCGTCTCGCCCACCGCCCACGCCACTGCCGCTTGCCTGCGGCAAGTGGTGAGGGCTCACCCGGCTCCTCTTGCCGGGCTTCCCAAGACAGCCCGCGCGCCCGCAGCGGGGATTTGAAATATCGAAAAACGGAAGCCTGACAATTTTTAAAAATGGCTAAATGAAGCCAGGGAAATCCAGTAGTTATCACGAAACAAGGACGTGAAGTAACAGTAGTCACGAGACAAGTAATCACGCCCGTGGGTAAAACAAGGGTTGAACAGGGACAAAACCATGTGACCGTGAACAGCGCTGTCATGGAACGAACATAATTGTGGAACGAAGTAGGACGTGAAGTAACCGCCAAAGTTTCCTTGTCCCTCTCACTGCTGAAATGTGGGTTGAGCAAAACCTAAGGGCTTATGGCATGGTCTTATTATATACCAAATATTAGATCTATCCAAAGGAATGTGAAAACACACACAAGTCAAGAGGTAAACTAAACACAATTCCTCTGCCATAACCCCATTAGTCAGCTGCTCCCTTTCAGGGTTTCTCACTTGCTCCTCATCTTATTATTGAGACCCATGGAGTGCTGCTGTTCCCTTATCACAGCAACAACTGGTTTGCAGTTGATTTTCCCCTTGCTGTTTCAAGCCCTTTTGTCCTACACTCACTTTTAGTGAGTTACCCTTCTGTTTCACATAGATCTAAAAACAGCCACAGGGAAAAACTGTCCTGTATTTCCACTCACCCCTCCATGCTCCAAATGGGAGGTTAGTTGGTAAGCTGCAATAGCAGGAAAAAAGCATCTTGTTTGATGTCTCCCAATCACACAGCTGTTAAAGCAATAGTTTCCAAAAACATTGTGGCACACCATTTCCCTTTTCTGACCTGTGAAACCTCAGCTCCTTCCCCAATCACCCAAAATGTTTTAATTCTAAATCAAATATTTTTTTAAAAAATACTAATATATACAAACATTTTAAAAATTTAAAAAGAAGCACCAATGTTTTCGGGAGAAATGCTAAAATCAATACCTGTCCCAGAAATGTGTTTCTTAAAAAAACGTATTATTCAGCCTCATTCGTCCATACCTCAAATTTATTTTGTACATTGCCCCCACCCCCGGTAGCATTTTCCCTTAGTTTGGGAACCACAGCACTAGAGCGTTTGAGAGCTCCACCAAAACAAATTATAATTGGAATTGGAATTGGAATTGGAATGGAATTTATTGTCATTGTATAAATACTGTACAACGAAATTAAAAGTGCCATCCAGTCAACTCATTCACACACCCCAGTATAAAAATCCAAAACATAAAATATACCATTTAAGAACAAAACATCCATACACATACTCCTACATTCACAGGCAGAACATCACTTATACTCATTTAAAACTGACATAAAAACCAAACATACACACACAGCCCTACAATCTTTCAACTGACAGCATAAGAGACTATTTCAGTACTTTATTCTCTTCCTAGAGCTGCAACCCCCTGCACCCTTTTCGTGACTCAGCCCATGGCTTTTTCCTCTTTCTCCTCCCGTGGCTTCTCCAGCACACTCCCATTCAACAACTCACCCAGGAGGCTTAACCCACCTTTGTAAGTGGCAGTGGGCGAAGGCAAGGGCAATGCGGCTTTGCTGCTCTTCATCTAACTCCCTACACCCAGTGCTCAACAGGCCCAAGGCCCTCGTCCAACAAGCGCCGTAATGAGGGTGTCGGGCCCACTCACGGGCCAGTTGCCACCGAGCCTTTCCTTGAGAGAGGATTTCCGGATCTGGAGAAACCAGAGACCAGACGCTAGAGCAGAAAGAACACAGTAGAAGAGCAGCCGGGTAGCCCAAGTGGGTCATCTTAGGGACAGGGACGGCCAAGGCAAGACAAAGAAGGCTGGAAGCAAAGCCAGCTGATACAAGGCTTGGGTGATAAGGCTCACTTTGTGGGGCGGAGCCGGAGGTGATAGGAAAGGCAGGACTTATCCTGGCCATTTAATTTCATTGGGCATCCTGACTGCAATGAGGAATGTAATTTATTAAGTAACAGTTTCACCCATGGACCTAAATGTAGCCGAAATCTGATTGCCAAAGAGAAGTTCAAGAGCAGCAGGACTTTCAGGACCCCTGAAGAGCTGGACATACTCACATGTTCTCCAGCAGGGCTTCTGGGGGCCAGTGGGAGCCCTTCAGATCACTTGGGACCTCAGTTTCCATCAGCCTCAGCAAGAATTGCTAGTGGTCAGACTGCATGGTGCGTCCTACTTGTTCCTCAACAGGTAGAGAGCTAGTTCTTTGCTAAAGAATATGTGTAATTTTTTTAAAGTCAGAAAACATGCATGATATGGCACCCCAGTGTGATGCATTGGATAGATCAATGGCCCAGGACTCTGGAGGTTTGAATCCCCACTTGGCCATAGAAACTCACTGAGGGGAGTGGAACTGGTCAGAACATTATTTAAATATCTCACTTACCTTGAAAGCTCCATCAGGGTACATATAAGTCGGTTCTGACTTGGCAAAGAACACACGCACAAACAAATTGTATCCTGTTTTTTAAGGAAGTCAAACCAGAGTGCTATATATGCTATATATGATATGTCTCTTTGTTGGCAATGGATTTTGGATGAATATCTTAATCAAAACAGGTTCAAAGAATGTTGTGTCATCTTGAACCTTGATCTTACTTTATGCACCTACTTGGAGTATGTCTCAATGACTTTTGCTTCCTAACAGCAATAGGTCTGAAGTGTGAAGCTAGAGTCTGAAACCTATCTTCTGGCACACCCCATTTAAAACAGTGTTCTTTAAAACAACAACAACAAATTTTGACTTATTATGGCATATCACTTTATCACTAGTTCATGTACTTTCCCAGCATAGAATTAATAGATGTAACTAACTACCTATGTCCCAATTACTTGCTGTATGTTGTAGCACCTGGTGTAACAGTTTAAAACAGCTCAGCCTCTGAAACTGGTCATTTTAAAAACAAAGGCTTTTTGAAGAGTTTCGGTGGTCTGACGACAGGATGAAATTCTGCTGCTAAGCATAACAACTGGCGCTAGCCAACCCTACAAAAGGTCCATGAGATAAGATACAACTCCTCCTCTGTAAATTCAATTGGTTCCCATGGACCTACTCCAGTTATAACTTAGCCTGCTAATAGTCACAACTAGAGTAGGCCTATTTGAAGCAATGATGCTTATGGAGGAGTTGATTCCCCAAGTTCTCATTAACTCAATGATGCTGTTCTAGCACAAAGCACTCCATTCAGCAACAAGATTTCAGCCAAGGAGTCCCTGTCCTATCCTATACTAAACTCCTTGCTTTCCTGCAAACCACTTGAGGATGTATAATTTGCCAGATTTCCCTTCTGTAGTTACTCTGTCCCTGGGTTTTTATCCCCCACATAGCTACCTGGTATAACAAACCCAAATAGGCAATATTTAATCTGGCATGAAAACCAAGCCCCAGGAAGCCTCAGGAGGAATGGGGTGGTGTTGGTGTCGTTGTCAACTATCTGTGTGAATAAATAGGCATAGAAAATACTTCTAAGATGCCAAGATTCCAGACTTCTTGAAGTTCTCATCTTTGTGCCAGAGGCTTAGAATGCACCATACATAAGAACATAAGAAGAGCCATGCTGGATCAGGCCAACAGCCCATCTAGTCCAGCTTCCTCTATCTCACATCGGCCCCACCAGATGAGTCTGGGAGTGCACGAGACTAGATATCTGTTTCGTGATATCACTCCCCGGCATCTGGCCCTTGAAATATCCCGGTTTTAAGACTGGAGATTACACATCTCCAGCCCCAAATGCTTGTGAGGTTGAGGGGCAACAAGGATGGTGCCTTCTTCCTAACCCACGCCTACTCCATGCTCCCCCTGGCCACTCATGTGAACAATACCTTGGTCCCCGGGGTCCAGCCATTATTAACACCACAGTTGGCCAAAGAGCTGCTGATCGGCCAGCATAAGCTAGTAGGGGGTGGGGAGGAAGAGGGTGGCGGTAGCAGCCAGCTCAGGCAGTAGAGTAGGTGGTGGCTGCAGATTTGCAAGCAACCTCCTTTGGGGTGGGGACAAATATGATTGTGAAAGGGCTGTGGCCAACTGGGGAATCCGAGAGTGCAAAACCCAGGGCCAGCACATGGCGTTCCTCACCTCTACAATTGATGGGTGGCAGCGGCTGGCACTATTCCCATGATACATTTCAGACAAGATGGGGCAGGAAAGCTCGAAATATTTTTTTAAATTTAATTTATATACCGCCCATCTTCCGGAGGAACTCCAGGCGGTTTAAAAAATTCAAAAGCAAGCAATAGATAACAACAATGCAACAAAATAATAATAATGACAATATTATTTTCACTCTTCTTTCCTCCACTAGACTGTTCTGGGAAAGGACTGGTTTTAGTTTCCTCATTCTTGAACAAAAAATATTTGTTCAGAAATCTGTGAGGAAGAACAGAAGCAAATGAAGTGACCTGCTGGTTTAAGGTAAGTCTGTGATGGACTGGGCAGTTCTTCTCTGCAACAAGTCCTATATCGCCTCATGTCACCCAAGGCAGGAATCTGATGGCACTTCAGTTCATAGAAGCCAATCTCTATTAGGGACAAGGATAGTGAGGAAGAATGGTTATAACTTAGAAGAAGTGCCAAGCCAGCGTTTTGTGAGCTATGGTTCTTGCTCTTTTCTCAATTCATCTTATTTTATTATTATTTGGAAAAGGACCCAAGGCAGCTTACAGTAATGAGAGACAATATACATCCAATACACTTAAGACACATTCAAGTAATTGAGGGACATCTTATAGCATTAAAAGACAACATTACATTAAAGCTACAAGAGAATTCGGGCAGTTAAAGAGAGAGTGAAAAATTCCATGAAAAGTTATGAGTAGAGATGGGCACGACTAGGGAAAATGACGTTTTCGAGTTGTTGTGTGTCGGAGGCGGCCCGTGTCGGCTCGTTTCCGTTTTTCGCGAAACTTCGCAAAAAATAGTTGTTTCGTTTTTCGTTTTTTCATCTGTCGTTAGTACTGGTTTGGGGGGGTAGCGGGCTCCTGGAGACACCTCTGTGGGGTGGGTGCCTCCTCTGGCCCACTATAAAGGGAAAGCGGGCTCCTGGACGCACCCGTGGGTGCCTCCTATCCTCACCCGCTGCATAGCCAATATATGGATATGCATGAGACTTGTTGTGTGAGGCACCCCTCTTTGGGGTGCCTTCACTACTGCATCAGACCATGAGAGAGAAGAGAGAACGCAGGCTCTCACTGTGTCTCACTAAGAAGGGAATCATACTTGCGTAGTGCAATGCAAGTAGATCTGGCTTAGGGTTAAGATGGGTTAGCGCAAGGGCTAGGGTTAGGCTAGTTACGGGTGAGGTTAGGGTGGGGTAGTGGGGTGCACCTCTGGGTGCCTCTCTGACCCACTAAGAGGACAGTGTACTGTGGCGTATGGGTAAGGAATCAAGGATTAGGGTTAGGGCTAGGGGGCTAGGGCAGGGTTTAGTGGGCTTTTTGGCACATCCCAGAAGTCTCAGTGGCCAAGTGGCCATGCGATTGGTGGGATGGCTCCAAAAATTTGCATGGTCCACTCCCACATGGCCACTCGGCCAGCCCATCATTGCACAGGTGTAAATAAAATAAAATAAAATCAATGGAGAGAGGACAGGGGAGGAGACATTTTGTTGCAAGAAAAACCCACTGCTACTGTAAAATTCTGGCAGTTTTAGCAATAGCATTAGCAATTTTCGCATGTTTCTGTGGTGCTTGTGTGTTTTTGGACCACGATTTCAAAAAAAATGTTCCTGTCGCCGCCCCATTTTGGATCCCCCGCCCGCACCGCATGGCATGGCGACTCGAGTCCGGCTGCCCAGGACAGGAGACGGGGGGAGGCCGGGAACCCCCCCCCCCAGAAACCACCCCTCTGGTAGGTGCCCTGAGCCCTTACTCAGGCAGGCATATTTTCGCCTGTTTTTTGGCCCGGGAATGGGGGGGGAGTTTAAAACTTTTTTTCTGTGCCGTGCCGCTTCCGCTTGAATTGCGGCGGCCGGCGGCGAGACTCGTCCGGCTTGTTGCTGCGAGCCTGTGGCGAGTCCCACCACCACCAGAGCAGCCCAGGCCAGGACAGGACAGGAGGAGGGGGGAGGCTGGGGACCCCCCTCCAGAAACCACCCCTCTGGTAGGTGCCTTGAGCCCTTACTCAGGCACGGCAGGCATATTTCCGCCTGCATTTTGGCCGGGAATCGGGTTTTTTTTAACTTTTAAAAACTTTTTTTCTGTGCTGCTTGGCATCGCGGGATCGCCGCGATGCCAGGAACGACCACAACAAATCAGACCCAATTATTCTTTAGTCGGTTCGAGTTCGAGTTCTGGTGGAGTAATTTCCGTTTCCTTTTCCGTTCCGTAACAGAAACGAGTAACGGAAACGGGAATTCCGCTAAGTCGTGCCCATCTCTAGTTATGAGTGAGAGAAACTAACAACTGAAAACATAGCGTCAAGGCAATCACAGAATATAGAAACACAATGTCTATGTGATCATGTAGGGTAGATTCATATCAAGGTCACATAATAGGTGGTCCATCATTCAAGGAAAGCTTGCCTGAAGAGAAAGGTCTTTTCCTGTTTCCGGAAAGACATCAGAGATGGGGCAGTCCTCACCTCTGGTGGGAGGGAGTTCCAAAGCAACAGATAAGGCCCTCTCATGTGTTCCCACGAGACGTACCTGTGCGGGTAGTGGAGTGGAGAGAAAGACCTCTCCTGATGACCTTAACATCCGAGCCAGTTCATACTGTGAGATTTGTTCTTTGAGGTAGCTAGGACCCTGGTCATACAGTGCTTCACTTTGGTCATCACTTTGAATTGTGCCTGATAGCTGACTGGTAGCCAGTGGACTTGCTTTAAAAGGGGTGTAATGTGATCTCTACACCCCACCCCAGTCAGCAATCTGGCTGCTGCATTTTGGACCCATTGAAGTTTCCTGAGATTTTTCATTGGTGGGCATGGGTCATCGTGGCCAGAACTGGTTTCTCAAGAAATGGACATAACTTGCATACTAGCCTTACTTGTGCAAATATGCTCCTGGCTGCACCCGTGACCTGGGCATCTAGGCTCAAGGATGAGTCCAATACCACCCCCAGCTGTGCAGCCCTTTTTTCAGTTGGAGGTTTGGTTATGGTGATCAATGACAATGTACAAACAGCAAAAGGCACCTTATCAAAAACTCTTAAAACAGCTTCTAATTCAGTAAATAGAGCCAGATGTAAAACTGTCCTTCTATAGAAATGCTGATCAATGTACAGGCATGATGTAAAATTGGAGCATTTTGAGCTGCTAGGCTAGAAATCACAGGCAATTTTGCAATTCAAATAAACATCCAGCTAAACATATTCTTGGGCATAAATATTTATTCAAAACAAGGATAGACAAGTCTTGGCTGTTGGGACTATGCCTTCCATGATACCTCACCACTGGCTCTGCTGGAATCTGCTGATGAAAGTTGCAATCCAACAATACAAAAAACTGCTTTAAGCACTGATTATAACCCCTTTACAGCTCAGGCTATCTGAAAGACCGTACCGTACAGTATCTCCTTGTCTGATGTATTAAGATCCTCAGGTGAAAACCTTTTGTTCCCACCAGTTTCACAAACATGTGTAGTGAGGACTCCAGCAAGAGCTTTTTCTAGGGCTGCTCCCAGAATATGGAACTCCTTCTTGGGAGGTGTGGTTGGGCCTTTCCCTCCATTGGCAGATGAAAACTTACCTCTTTGTATGTTTTGGGGAAGATATCAGGCAGCATGGAAAGGCCTCCTGTTATAAAGCTTTGTAAATGTTTTAAAAATATTTGTATACAGTAATACCTTGGTTTAAGAGTAACTCAGTTTAAGAGCATTTTGCAAGATAAAAATTTATTGTAATTTTTGCCTTGATCAACAAGCAATGTCTTGATATACAAGCACTGAAGCATGTCACATGATCACAAGTGAGCCAACGATGGCTCTCCCTCCCTCCCTCCCTCCCTCTGCTGGATTGTGGATGATTGTCTGGAACGTTCTGTCTCAGGCAGCCACCAAAGAAGAGGGAGACGAATGGAAGGGATTGTGCAGGCTAGGGTTTTCTTTTTCTTTTTATTTATATAAATTTTATATATATTTCTTTAATTTGTTTTCAACATTCTTGTTTTTCCAAACTATTTCTAGTCATGGGGCAGCTAGTCAAGTGTGTATAGGGCTACAAACTGCACTTTATTATTGTCATATTAAAAATACAGAGTAAAATCCGGTCGTTAGTCCCAAGCAGACCAGATTCCGCAACTAGGTAGCTGAACTATGTTGTGGGCATGGATTTCTAGTTAACTTATTTTGTGAGTTTTGGTATTTTGTGTGTACAGTATGTGGTCTATGGGGCCCCAGAACGAATCATCTGAGTTTCCGTTATTTCTTATGGGGAAATTTGTTTTGCTATAAGAGTTTTGGTTTACAAACATGTTTCCGGAATGAATTATGCTCATAAACCAATGTATGACTGTACTATAGTTTTAAATTGAATTCGATTAGCTTTAATTATTTTTAATTGTTAAAAAATCTGTGTATATAAATAAATGCATTAAAATGCCACTCTAGGTCCCAAC
>JAHTLZ010003468.1:3031647-3050223 GCA_023846285.1 Phrynocephalus versicolor | reverse complement strand
AAGAAAGAAAGAAAGAAAGAAAGAAAGAAAGAAAGAAAGAAAGAAAGGGCTGCTATGGTCCTTTAGAAACTGTTGACTACAACTCCCATAATCCTTATACTGTACTGGCAAAAGCTGGAAAGCAGCTGCAATCCCTGAACATCTGGAAGACTATAGCTGCATGATTACCCCAATTTATAACATCTAACACAAATCTAGGCTTTACTGAATAAAAAGCTCAGAGATTGGCAAAAAGTGGAACTAATTCACAGACCAGATTCCTTCATCGGTGTCATTTATACCAAGTCCCTTTCAAAGTGTGATCCAACAGTGACATTACCTTGTTTTTCCAACTAATTGTACTTATACAGATTCACAAAATATTTCTTGCTCACCGCACCCTTTAGTTTTTGCACACAGGTACATGACAGCAGGTGAAAGGTTGGGCTCTCTGGCTCACATGTGTGTGTTGTGTCATTACAGTTGTGACCGACTCTTCCATTCATACAGATGCATTTTTGTTTGCAGCTGATTGCCTGACTGAAGTGGTGTCTGCTGCCTTCTGCTGGTTGAAGCTGAGAAACCAAGTCTTCTTCTCCCTTAATAACAGGGAGCCAAAAGTGGACAAGCTTTCAGCAGCAAAAGAAGCTACTGGTGTCTTGTAATTAAAGTGGAAGGCTGTTGGAGAGAGGGGATTTCAGCAGTGTTTCAGGCTTGTGAGAACAGACTTCAAAGGACTGAGAAAACTTTGGTCCTTTTAGAACATGGTATGTTGTTTGTTTGTTGTGTATTGTTCTCCCAGCCTTTTCTTGGTGGACTTTGTGTTGTGGTATGGATGCGGTTGTATGTTTTATTGTTATTTTTGTTTTTGTTTTATTGTAGTGTTGTCTGGTTCTTCTTTTTTCTGGATAGGTTGCTTTGTTATAATCTGCTATAAACCGCTCAGAGTTCCCATGGGAAAGTGCAAATGTATATATATATATATAAGTAAGTAAGTAAGTAAGTAAGTAAGTAAAACATCAATTCCCAGAAGCCAACTGCTGGCACAGCCAATAGTACGTCCATGAGCATGGCAGTCTAGAAGTTTTGAAGGGTCAAAGGTTTTACATCGGTGACATATACAAGTAGAAGAATATGGGAACTGCACCACAATTTCACCTGTGTTGATTCCAGCTTACATATCGGAAAGGCTGACAAAGTGATCCAGTCTTTCCCCCCAATCCTGCTGCCTATAACCAAACCAATAGTGGATCTGCCTTTAACAAAACCAGAGTGGCATAGTTCTTCAGGAACAAGAGCTAGAGTAGTAAAAACAGGAATGGGTCCAGCAGGATGGATCCCTGGATGGGGCTGGGAGAATCAGGGAGTATGGGTCAGGCATCGTTGTGGGACCCTTTGCGCTGGACCAATGGTGCAGAAGCTAGCCCCATCAACCTGACCAGGGAAAGACCATCTTTAAGAAGAGAAAATTTGGTTGCAAGTTATATGTTAAAAAATCCATGTCCTGAGTATTTGTTGTTAACTGATGTTGAAAGTTTAAGAGAAAACAAGTCTAAAGCTGTACTGCCTGGCAATGTTAATAAAAGTTTATTGAATTTTGAGAATTTGCCTGAATCCATCAACTTGTCAACATGAGAACCATTGGTCGTTATTCATGAACCTTTACAATGGTGCAGGAAGGCATCCTGACATCCTGTTTTAAATCAGATGTTTCAGTATTTCTTCACATGAGATGAGGATTGCCATAAAACATCAAGGCAGCACTCTCTGCACATTTATTTGGAAGGGGCGAAGGCTACTGGGCATAGAACATCTTCTGAAGAAATATCTAATTTCTTGATTATACATATTTATATTATTATTCTTCAGTGAAACCAAGGCAACATATACTACTTGCTCCTCTTAATTCAGTCTTCACAACCACGTTGTGAGGCAGGTGAGGCTGAAAGAAAATAATAGGCCTGAAGATATCCAGTGAATTTCATGAGCTATTGGGGACTGAGTTTGAATTTCCAAGCCTCAGTCCAAAACATGCAGAGGGCCCGGCTATACACAGCTCAATATATGTGTACCATGGCTGAAATCCTTTAAATGCACTAAAATTGACCCACTGAATCAGGGGGATTTGGTGAGTCAGCTCTTCTATAGGTTTCATATATTGAAACTGGCCTAACATTTGAAAGGGATCTGGGAATCTGGCTGGACAACAGATTGAACATGAGTCAGCAGTGTGATGCTGCGGCCGAAAAAGCCAATGTGATTCTTGGTTGCATCAACAGAAGCATGGTTTCTAGATCAATGGAAGTGATAGTACCACTCTATTCTGCTCTGGTCAGTACTCCCACCTGGAGTACTGTGTCCAGTTCTGTGCACCTCCATTTAAAAAGGATGTTGACAACCTTGAATGGGTGCAGAGGAGGGCAACCAGGATGGTTGAAGGTCTGGAAATGTCTTACGAGAAGCGGCGTAGGGAACTGGGATTGTTTAGCTTTACAAAATGAAGGCTGAGAGGGGATATGATAGCCATACTTAAAGATTTGAAAGGATGTCACATGGAAGAGGGAACTGGTTTGTTTTCCATGGTTTCAGAGACGAGGACTCAGTTCCATGGTTTCAAACTACAGGAAAAGAGATTCAATTTAAACATTAGGAAGAACTTCCTGATGGTTAGAGCTGTTTGGCAGTAGAATATGTTGGGTGGTGGAGTCTCCTTCTTTGGAGATTGTTAAGTTGAGGCTGAATGGCCATCTGTTGGGAGTGCTTTAATGGGGGTTCCTGCCTGCATCGCAGGAGGTTGGACTGGGTGGCCCTTGAGGTCTCTTCTAACTCTATGATTCTATACTCTTGTTCCAATTCACTTTGTCATAGTAAGTAGCAACTCGAGTAGGTCCATCTGAATTCAGGGAACTTAAGGAGTTAACTCACCAAACTTCCATTCATTCTATGGGTTAGATCCAGTACCATTTACTATGATAAAACAACAGGATTTCAGCCTTTGTATATTAAAGTCATTTTAACTCTTAGTTTTGTTTGTTTGTTTTTTTATGTAGTAGTCTGAATCCTGTGCCAGTAGTCTGCAGCTATGCTAAACATCCTTAGGTCTGTTCACTCAAAGGTATGTCTCAATGATAGCTACTTGGAACCGGAGCAAATGGCTGCAGAGCAATGGCTCAGAAGCTGGTTGCCTTGCCATGTCTCCTGGGAGAAGAATCAGGCTATGCAGACTTGGGTGACCTGCACAGTCCTAGGGTGACCCCAGAAAAAGGCAACGGTAAACTACTTCTGAGTGCTTTATGCTAGGAATCTCTAGCAAGGTCACCATGAGTCAAAATTATCTCAATGGCACATAATTAAAATCAAATATCACTGTTCATGGGATCAGCTTCAGCTCATGTGAGTGCAGGGTTACAGCATCAGCCACCATTCCATACAAGGATTTACAGACGGATCATAGGCAGTTCAGCATAAACTTGGTTGTAAGTGGGACTGTACTGCTCCACACTACTTTTGTGTCTGTCCCTCACTTTGACCCATCAGAAATAAATTCATCACCCACAGGTCCAGCTTCAGGAACTGGAGGGATCAGTGGGAGAGGAAGAGCTGGCTCTCACAATTTTCCAACAACATGGAATGTGATCTCTAAATTTGTAACAATTTCCAGGATGAGACAAGGTAGCTAATTTGAAGCAAAGATAATAGTTTGTTACACAAAAATAACAGTTTATTACTGTATTCAATGATCTTTACACACAGGTAAACAAGCACAGAATTCTTGAAGGCTTTCATGGCCGGGATCTGATGTCTGTTGTGAGTTTTTCAGACTGTTTGGCCGTGTTCTGTAAGTTTTTCTTCCTGACGTTTCACCTGACTCTGTGGTTAGCATCTTCAGAGGGAAAGGAGCTCCTTGCCCTCTGAAGATGCCAGCCACAGAGTCTGGCAAAACATCAGGAAGAAAAACTTACAGAACACGGCCAAACAACCCAAAAAATTCACAACAGCTACAAGCACAGAATTGTAGTTTTAAATCTGGATTATATATAATTAGTTCTAGACTTAGCAGTACTTAAGTCACTGAAACGAATAGAACTATAGATCCCATTACTGTGTGTGAGACATTAAGACTGTTACAAGGGTTCTCTTGTCCAAACATCTAAATCCCCATCATTTTCTTAGCATCCGCTGGTATATCAAAAAGTCACACAGAGAAGGCTTTCCAACACCAGTCCCCACCCCAAGCTCTGAAAATGTGTTTTGCTTGGATTTAGTCTGAGGTGGAAACATTGCGGTGTGAACAGAGTCAATGAACACCCAACGTGAAATGCCTATTTGCACGGAACACAGATTTTAAAAATGCAGAAAACACATGCATCTGAAAATAGTTCGGTGATGATGTGGCCAGCTGTAATCTACTTCATCAGGTGTAATGAAATAGATTACAAATAAAAATGATACAAGGCTGTTTTTTTCTGCAGTACTACCCCCAAACACTAGAAATCTGAAAAAGGGGAAATTAAAGCATGACTGTAGAAGGAATTAAAATGTTTCCCACTCTCTCCAGAACATTTAAAACTAGTATGATTAGTATCATCTTAGATAACTAGAAACCTAAAGGCAAATTTGAAAGTATTAGTCCAACCCATCCTCTCACCCCAGGAAATCCTTCCTGGAAAAGTGCTAGTGAATGATTAAATATTTACAAACTAAAGATGGAATGAGGCTGAAAAATAGCTTTATTGATAACTGTGGCCTAAGTACACCTGTGTTTTCCAACCCTCGTTATGGATTTTTTCCCTTTTAACTGTTCAAGGGCTGTTTTCTAAGTCCCTGTTCTTAAGCTTGAATATGTCTTAACTGTTCTGGGCTGTATATTGTCCCTCATTATTATATGTCGCCTTGGGTCGTTTTCTAAGGAGCAATGTGGGGTAAAAATATTCAAAACAAAAATAAATAAAAATACCTATTTATCTACTTGCATTTACATGCTTTCAAACTGCTAGGTTGGCAGGAGCTGGGGTTATCAGTGGGAGCTTGCTCCACTGCGTGGCACCCCGGATTCGAACCACCAAGCTGCCGACTTTACAGGCGACAGTATTCAGTACTCTAGCCCGCTGAGCTTATTTATAAATAAGTATACAAAATAAGTTTAAGTTTAAATAACATGTAACCATAAATACATATAAATTTATAAATAAGCATAAGTATAAATAAGTATACTGTAATGCCTTCCTAAAAGATCATACGGAGAAGACTGGACTGTACATTATTCCTCATTACTATAAGCCGCCTTGGGTCCTTTTCCAAGGAGAAAGGCGGGTCAAAAATATAAATAAATAAATAAATAAATAAATAAATAAATAAATAAATAAATAAATAAATAAATAAATAAATAAGACAGCTTAATAGGCCAGCTTCCTCGTCACCCCACAGCCATCAGGCGAGACAGAGAGGAGGGGTGATGATCGCCTTTAACCCGAGAGTTCGGGCTACTTCTCGCGAGACTTCACGAAGCCAGCGCCTCCCCCACAATACGAAAAGCCGCCTTTCGAGAGAGGGCGCGTGCGTCCCGTCCCCTCCCCTCCCCTCGAGCGCAAAATGGCTGAACAGTCGAGCAACGCGGGGGGGGGGTGTTCCGCGCGCGCGAGACTTCGCCATGATCGCGGCGCGCGGGCTCCCTCGGCCCCTCCCCTTTTTCTCCTCACGGGCTGCAGCTTCTCAAAGAGAACCTAGTGACGTCAGCCCCCAGTGCCCGCGAAACTGCGGGTCTCAGAGGCTCCCCTGAAGGGTCAAGCCGCCACCTCTCGCCATTTCGCGGCCATGCCTGCGAAGTCTCGCGAGACTTGTCTCCTGCGCAGTATCATTCGCGCCGCTTTCCTCCCTGTTCCTATATAACTGCAGACATTTTTAATGGGAGTTCAGCAGTTACAGGTAATGGACGACTCCTCGTATGATTTACTCTTCCAAATCTCGTGGCAGGCAAAAATATAGATATCCTAATTAGTCCAAAGAGCCGTCAGTTAAAAACCTTTGCGTTTCTTTGTTTTCGTTCCCCTCAGTTCCCGCCGCAGGTATCGCGATACGATAAGCTTCCTTATTAACAAGATACTTTGTGGCTAGCACTGTTATGGCTTTTCCGTTTCCAGACGCCTGCTGCGAACCACCCTCCCTTTCCGCCGCCCCATCTCCTGGGGGGGAACGTTTACCCCAGCGGTGACGTCACCAAATTCTCGCGCGACTCCCCCCCTGGTTTTCATCTCTCAGGTCTCGCGGGAAGTTGTCCCCTCTTCCCTCAGCCAATATCTCGCGAGACTTCCCTTCCTCACTCGTTTCGCCCTCTGAAATCTCGCCGGCTTTCTTGTCTTTCCCCAGTTCTCGCGTGGCTTCTTCGTTCTCGCCCCCACCTCCCCTTCCCCGCCTACTACCCGGTGGTGAGTTCTCGCGCGACTTGACTAGGGCTGAGGCTCAGGGGCTGCTATTAAGATGGCGGCGGCGGGAGGCAACGGGGTCTGGCACTGACAACCCCCCTCCGTTTCTATTTTTCCTGGAGCAGGTACTTGGGCGGCGGGGAGCGAGGAAGGTTCCCGCGCTGGGAGAGAAGGGGAGCCGCCGGGGGGGGGCGAAAGCCGGGGAGCGGGCTCGTGTGTGTGTGTGCGCGGGCGCTTCCGTGAGCGGGGCCGAAGGGTGGGTGGTTGGGGCGGACAATGGGGCCTCACTCTCCTCCCCCCCCCCACAGACACACACGCACGGGCGAAGGGTAGATTTCGCTGAAGTGACGGGGCGGTTTTTACCTCGGCCCTTCCGTTAAAAGGGGGCGCCGGAATCCGGGGGTGCGGGTTGGTGTGGGGGGGTGTCTCCTTCCGCTTCCCTACTTGGAAGCACTTCTCAAAACCTCTCCCTTCCAGCCCTCCCCCCCACGCCGCCGCCGCCGCGGATAAAGAGGCACGTGAGTCCGTGGCGATGGAAGGATTCCCCTCCCCGTTCCCTGCCGCCCTTCTCTCTCGCCCTTTTGGACGGGGCTCTCCAATAGGGTTTCGTTTCCTCTGGGTAGACATCTTTGTCCCGTTTCCGCCCCTACAGCAGCTCATTTCATTGGGAGGGGGTCGAGCGCGAAGGGGTGTGTGTGTGGATGTTTCCTTTTGATGTGTGGGACCTCTGCAGTTTTCTACCAGCTGCCAAGTTTGCTTCATACCCCGCTGGGTTTATAATACGGAGCCCCTTTCTAAGTGAGTTTACATAAGGCGCTGATTTAAGCATTCAGTGCCTCTGCTGTAGTCCACTCTTTTCATATTCCAGTAGAAAAGGGGCTTTTCTTGTTTAGTGTCTTTCCTAAAGTTATAGGAAATGTTTAACTTTCCCTCCTCAAATAAATAAGCTTTTTTGTATGGATCTCAAATCTCTTTGTAGCTAAATCATGAAAAAACCCAGCTTTTTACTGTGCAGATCTCAATTCGTATTATATGCTTCTTTCAGGAGAGATTATGTAAAGTACTAGCACCTTGTCACAACAAACAATTTCTTTTGCAGTATATGTAACTGACTATGGTGTCTGAATTCTCAGTGTTTCATCCTTGTACAGTGGTACCTTGTATAAAGGAATTAATTCGTTCCAAATGAAATTATGTTAAGCAAATTTTCCTTTATACAAATTCCCATAGGAATGCATTGAAAGCAGAGTGATCCCATTTTTATGTTGTACGGATTTTCCCCATAGGCAATTATGTTAAGCAAATTTCCCCTATCTCCAGAATTTTTTATGTTGTACAAATTTTCTGTTATACAAGCTGTCTGTTATACAAGGTACCACTGTACATTTTTGGTATAAAAAGAGTAAGCATTGTAATATGCTATCCGTATAAATCTTTCTGGTTTCCTATTAAAGTTCTAAAGCCTTTTTGGAAACTATAGTTGAGAGATTTCTTTTCTTTAATTTTGGAGGAGAAGAAAACATTTTCCACAGGAAGCGGTAAATGAGCAGGTTACATCTGCCTCCAAATTGAAGTACTGTACATTAACAAAACTGTAGCTAATGTGGAAGGCAACTGTAGCAACATTACCTGTTACTTTTTTTAAGTATTAGATCAGAGCTTTGCTGCCAGTAGGATTTCACAACTGGAATGTATTACTCTTCAATAATAAGGGGTTTTGGGGACAAGAAAGATAAAATATATCAGCAATGCAAACTATAATGAATTGTTTAATTAGTGTGGGGGGGTTACACATAGAAGGCATTGGTATCTTGATGTCTCAAAACCATTCCTCAGAATACTGTATATAGGCTGACCTACAAAAGACTTAGGCATTTGAGAAATAGTACACAATTCAAAGCGAAAACTCATCAATTTAATCTTTTAATCAGTAACATGTTACTAGTATGGAAACGCAACCTGAACCTACAAAATATGTTTCCGGAGTTTCTCCATTGTTTGCATTGTAAAAAGAGCTTCCTAGATGTCAGGAATGATAAAGCAATGTGTTCGGTTTGTGCTCTCTCTGAGTGTTTCCCTTCTTGTATCAGACCAGAAGAATCTTGACCCATTGCTTTTTTCATCTGGTTGCATAAATGAAGACACCATGTTTTGGTAGGCCCAGAACAATAAAATAGGCTACCTGCTAGTGGACTGGGTATTTCTTTACAATCATTTTGAGTTTTCTTGACATGTTCTGGACAGGAGGAGCTAGTACTGAGTCAGCCAAGGTCTCAGCCTGATGGCTTGTGCAGAAAATACCACTCACATTTTTGAACACCACATGCTTGAACCCTAGTACTAACCTGTATGTTTTTGTTGCAGGCCCTAAAATAGTCTGGCATAAGTGGATTAGAGTGACTGAGAGACTAGAAGGTGTTACCCTTGGCTAGCGTGAGTCAAAGGTGCCAGAAAAGTGACTTGGATAGCCAGGCCAAGCATGGATTGGCTGTGATTCCAGGTTTGTACTAATTCCCTTTTGCTAAACCCTGTTTTCTGTGCAAACATACACTTGTCCCAAAAGACGTCCTGTGACTTCAAAACTGTGTTGCTTACATAGGAATTGCTTCCAAGTTTAAATATGCTTTGAATAGAAATGTGGCTGTACTGTGAAGGGTTGGTGATCTTTTGCAATAGACTGATCTTTTGCTAATATGCAAACACAGCAAGCAGGTGTGAGGACTGAGTGTCTTATATGTTGTTGGACCAAGCCTTCCATCATCATCTCTGACAGCTGGCCATAAGCTCTTTGGTTCTTTTGAGGATAGGCTACCTCTGCTTGTCAGACCAGGACTACTGCTGTGTTGGTTCATATTCACACCTTTGAATTATGTTGTCAGGAAACCTGGTAATTTTGGGGAACCCTGTATGATAGCTTTAGTGCAACAGTGACAATTGGAGTCTTGGCTAGTGTCAAGAAGGCATCTTGTCTAGAGGAAAATCAAACATCAATTCTTATATTCCAATATCCTGAAAGCAGGTCTCTGTTTCTTGCCTGAATGTGTTTAGTACAAATGATTAGCATTTCAGGATGATGCATTGATTCCAGTAGGAAAAAGAGAAGAAATGGTTGGAATGGAATAGGTGGTGGTGGTGGTGGTGGGGAAATCCACATTGTTAAGGTTTCTTGAAAGAGATAAGTGATGTCCACTTTAGTTTACCCTTGCTATCTCTGTTTGTCAAATGATTTTTTTTCCTTTGGCTGATATGTAGACAACCCTGGGCATAATAGTGCAAATGATAACAGCTTTTCTTCCCTCTCCTGCCCCAGCTTTTCACTAACATTCCACAAACTCTGTGGTATCTTAGTGTATAGATATGTGATTGAAGGGTTGTAAAGAGTGGAGGTGTTAGTAGGTAATGAACACGATTGCTTTCTGAGCAGAGACCGAGGTCCATTGTTCAGTGTTATTTTGAATGGATATTGGCTAGGTGCCTATGAAAGCTTGCCTGCATCATATGAAAGCAGTGTCCTCTTGCTCATCCTAACATCTCTTAACTCAATTGTGTATTGCCTTTCTAGGTGGAAGTTCAATTTAACTGTCACAATTAATTGTTCTACCCATAGCTGTCTTCTATGAGACATTTTAGAAGAATGAATTCTGTTTCAATTTTGCAATGATGTGCATTAGTTGCTATTCAACAGTAGCACAGATAATAGCATTTGTGTGGCACTATTGATTGTTCGTAGCCCTTTATGTATGAAATTGTTGCAGCAGGTAGGCATGAAATTATTCCAATACTATTAAAAGAGTGTGTACCTTTCCTTCAGCCTTCTAGTGATCCATAGGAGAATAAAATTCAAAACAAGGTATTTCTAACTAATAGGTCAGTCTCTTTCTCACTGGATTGTTTTAATAAAGAATGTTTTCAGTAAAGGGAGATTTTCGAAACGAGCAAGATGAACTCGTTTAGTTCTAAAGAGCATGGCAGTTCATGTAGTTCATGATCTCCAGACATTTCATAGTCTACGATCTGCAATACAATTATAGCTAAAGCAGCACATGTTAGAGTCATTGAGTTAAGACATTTTTGTGCAGGAGAAGATCTTAAAGTCACCTAATATCAAATTGGAGCATATGCAATAGGATAAGCTTTGAGCTATAATTCTATCATGGTATTGCAGATATATCCACTGAAGCATTTGAGTTCTTTTCTTGTTGCGTTTGTAGGCAAAAACCTGGGCTATATCACATTTAATTTTATTATAACCCATTGAGTATTCTCAGCTTTGAATATTGGAATAGGTGGTCCTGGCAAGATGCTTTCTCAAGCTCTGTGTAGGGAAGAAATGTTTGGAATCCAGACTCCTAAATGCTCATGTCCAGATTATCTCACATTGCTCATCAAATCATTTAACATGCTGCTCTGTGTATCGACTTCAGCTTGGGATAATTCCAGCTGAGTATAGCATGTGTGAAGAGCACTTGGAATTTGGATATTGCTCATTCATAAGCATGAAGGCAAACCTGTTTGTTCTCAAGAGTCCAGCAGTCCTGCATGTATCACCATGTGTGGACAGACTGGATCTATGACCTGAAGGCATTTACAAGGTGCTGGAATGTTTAAGTAATAGGATGTGTAACTCTTCTATGGGGTGTGTTCCAAGTGGGTTTAGAGGTTACCAACATCTCTGCTGTATTTGTACTGATGCTGTTCTGGGATTTTGGAACTGGTTGTCTCATTCATAGGCCGCCTTTCTTCTAATGAGAAGACCCAAGACAACTCACACTGTTAAAAATAGAATTAAAACAAATTGTACAATTGAGTTCTAATGATAATAAGAGATACTTTATATTGAATGATTGAAAACACATATTACCTTAAAAACAAACATGCTCACCTAAAAACCAGAGTTCAGGGACTCAATTATGGTTAAGTGTCTGCAACTATAAAATGGTTTCCTCTCTGAATGCTTAGTAATATAACCTGCAGCGTTAGCTGTTAATTTTGGTACTGAGATGAATAAATATTGCAGCTTTGCAAGGCAGTCTACAAATACCTGCCACTTTAATTAATTTATTCATTATTTCAATTTTCGTACCACACCCATTAGTGCCATGGTACTACTCTGGGTGGTTCACAAGTATACATTATCATAATAAACTATATTCTAAAATCATCAAAACGCACAAACAATCCACATAAGGCTTACGGTGATAAACTGAGAGTTTGTCATGAAGGTGAGAAGGTATGGTCAGTAGCTTTCAGAAATATCCTGTGATTCCCCTAACGGGGTGTGTTGACTCACTAGTGTGTGCAAAATATATGATGACACATGGTAAGCACTTGAAGACTTGGAGCTTCTCTCCCAATTGGTACATGGTTCTCAGCAGTGTCTTGTGAGGAGGAGCCAAAGAAGGTGGGCAGCATTTCATGCTGGAAACTCGGTACATTGGCTCTAGCAGAATAAAGCAACTTTACGTTCTCTGTGAATGCATTGGATAGTTGCTTTTACCCCAAGTTTCTTACTGGTTATGTAAATGGCTGCCTGGCTTAGTAGTTACCATATCGCTGTCAGAGCCAGTTTTGTCCTTTGACTCTGAGACTCCTTAATTTGATGTGTCATAATAGCAGTGTTGCTAAAACCTGATATTCTTGTAGACCAGGTTAGCACCTCTGGCTGCTGGGGTGTCTTGGAAACCTATAAACAAATGTTCAAAGTGAGGAGATTATCTCGGTCATCTCATTGTAGTTACTTTTTTTCTACATCAATTTCTGTTGTTGCTACTTGATTTCAGAGTGACCTAAATTTACTGGCCACATGGAAAGAACTTTTGAGCATTCCTTATAATTCATGGTGTCCCTATGCTAATCCATACATCCAAAGGATAGCAACATAAATCTTTATTCAGCCATCATTTGTTGAAAGTCTAGGTGAGTGCAGGCCAGTTGGGAAGAGGCAGAAATGTATAATATTGTATATATTAATGTACCCCATGATTATATGTGTGTAATATAGAAGCTCCATGACCTTGAGCAAGGAAAGAACCCTTTCATTTTGTTCAGAAACAAAAAAGTAGTAGGGATTTTCTCTCTTTATTTGTATGTTTGGTTGGTCATTGATCTTATAGATGTCACAATTAATTGAAAACACTGCTCGGTGCTGTTTACACAAGAAGCCAAGCATGCAACTGTCTAAAATAATAAAAAATCAGAGAGCATAACACCACAAAGTAAAACAGAAAAAGGTGACCTAATACTTACACCTGATAAATTAAACCAAACCAAAGTACATGGAATATAGCATAGTAAACAGAATAAACACTGATATTATAAAAATAATCAGTAGTTATAGATTCAAATATACTGTAGCATACGGATCTCACAGACTAGCTTGAGATGTTGCCAAATGCCTCCTTAAACAGTTCTGTCTTCAGTGGTCTTCTGCAGATCTGTAGGGAATGGACCTGTCTAGTTTTTGATGGAAGTGTGTTCCACAGCAAGGGTACCACTGCTGAAAAATGTCCAATTTCTCATGGTACTTTTCTCTTTTTTGTTTCTGCATAGGCATTCACGATACAACTTTAGAGGCGGGGGTTGGGCAGGTAGATATTCTTGGGGAGAGGGGCTCAGGAGAGAATGTCCCGATCATTTAGAACTTTGTAGGCGATAATTAACACCTTAGGTCTGACACAGAAGCCAAAAGGAAATCAGTGCAGGCGAGCTGAGATTGAGGAAACATGGCAAATCTCCTAGCCTCTAGCATTAACCTGGCTACTGCATTCTGAACTTGTTACAGGAAGCCCTGTGTACAGAGGATTACAGTAGTCAGGTCTCGAGATTGCCAGATTACCGATGCATAAATCAAGGTCTTCAGGCATCTCATCCAGATAGAGGTGCAACTGTGCCATACGCCCAAGATGGGGGTGGGGTGGGGGAGACTGTCTTGGTCATGGCCAAGATTTGGTGTCCCAAGAGATAATGCCTGAGCCAGAATAATGCACAGATTACAAACTTGGTCTTTTAAGGGGAGTGTAAGCACAACCAGACTAATATGTTAGATCTCTCCCCCCCTCCCCCCCGCTGCCCCAGCAACAACATCTCCATCCAGCTGGGATTTAATTTCAACTTGTTTGTCCATGTCCAGTCCATTATTGAGGACAGACAGCATTCCAGGAGGTGAGCGGCCTCTACTGTAGATGTAGTGAATGAGAGCGAGAGAGAGAGCTGTGTGTCATCAGCATATTGATGACAGTGCAGCCCAGATCTCCGGATGACTTCTTCCAGTGGCTTGAAATGATTGAGCACATTTGGAATCCACATAGAGTCCACGCAGTCAATACAACCTATTTGAACTGAACTTTCTGGACATGGCTATTAAGAAAGGACTGGAACCACTGATGAACCTGGCCTCTAATCCCTTGTCCCCAACAACTGGTCCAGGAAATCAGTGTTATCCAAATCAGTTTAGAGATCTAGGAGAACTCACTGGGTTATACCTCCTCTGTCAGACCCCCTCAAGAGGTCTTCTTGCAGATTGAGCAGGTCTGATTCAGTTCCATGGCATGACCTGAATCGGATTTGTATTTAATCTGTGCTTTGATCTTAATGGCATATTGGTGGACTTGAAAGGCGAAGATTGGGATTCAGCTTTTCAGTGTGAAGTTGGGCCGTGTTTTGAAGACAGAATTTTCAGCCTTTTAGTTTTGTTATAATAAAGTGGTCTAGTTCTTTGTGTGCCCTGTGCCCTTTAATGTTAGGGTGCAATTTTAATAGTTATTACTTCAGCATAGGGTTTCATAAGATAGTGCTTCATGGATAGATGTGGGAGATGAGTAACCTTCTGAGAACATGCATTGAAGAACCTGGCACTGTCTGTTGTACTGTAAAGTGCTTAGCTCTCAAATGGGTGCCAGCTGAAATTTATAAAGTGAGTTGTAGTACTGTACAATAACTCCTTTCTAGGATACTCAAAATTTGCTAATGGTTTGCCTGTTAAATACTTTGAGACATATCATATGAGCTGTAAGCTTTTAAAGTACTTCCTTATAGCGCAGCAAGAAGTCAGTAGAAGTTTATAAGCAAGTTAATACTTACTTGACTTCCTCACCTTTTCCATCACTGACTAGCACATGCATGCTAGTCGTGTCCGACTCTAGGGGTGGTGCTCATCTCCATATTCAAGCCGAAGAACCAGTGTTGTGCAAGTCCGTGGCCACATGGCTGCAAGGGAACACTGTTTTACCTTTCCCACTTTTTAAGGCAGTACCTATTTATCTATTTGCATTTACATGCTTTCGAACTGCTAGGTTGGCAGGAGCTGGGGTTATCAGCGGGAGCTCACTCCGCTGCGTGGCACCCGGGATTTGAACCACCAAGCTGCTGACTTTGCAGCCAACAGTTTTTGGAGCCTTAGTCCGCTGAGCCACCATACTCTTTAGGAGTGATTAAATAGAAACTTTAACTGTTAAACTTTCAAATAAACGTCCATATATCACATTGAGCAGTGCTGCTAAATAAAGGAATTTGGGTTTGTCCTCCCCCAAAACACTTTGTGCTCTTAGAATTCCAGGTTCAAAGTGAAGGCAGTAAAAACAGGCAAATGTCATTCTTGCACAACTGCTGGCTGCTGTTGTGTTCTACTTTGCTCATTAACAAGGGACAGTAGTGATGACCCACAAGTTTGGCAAGTGCCACAATCAAAATGTGCACCCTGGAATAGATTACACAGTTCTTCATAAAAATAAAGTTTTTTCCTTGTAAGATAACCAAATGTGGTCTTGATTCCCTAGAACAGATTCCCTAGAACAAGAAACTCTGGAAAAGAAAACCATTGAATGCTTCCAGTGGTGTGTTTAGAACTTAAGTGACTTGATATTGTAATACTGAGCCTAGTTTGTTCTTTAAATAAGCCGACACCTTTGTGGACTACCCGAATGTATGGTTTAGTGTTAGAAAAAATCTCAGCTGCTGCACCCAGACTCTGGAGCTCCCTCCCACTAGAGGCCAGGACTGCCTCATCTCTGTTGTCTTTCCGGAAACAGGCAAAGACCTTTCTCCTCAGGCAAGCTTTCCCTGAATCAGGGTCTACCTATTATGTGTCTTTTATATGAATCTACAGGATCACATAGACTTTGTGTTTATAGCTACTTATAACCTTATGGGTTTACATTGACACTATGTTTTCAATGTTAGTTTCCATCACTCATAACTTTACATGGAATTTTACTTGCCTTTAACTGCTCGCATTCTCTTATAGCTTTAATGTAATGTTGTCTATTAATGCTCTAAGATGTCCCTTAATTCCCTGCTCTCAATACCTGAACATGTCTTAATTGTACTGGACTATATATTATCCCTCATTACTGTAAGCTGCCTTGGGTCCTTTTCCAAGGAGAAAGGTGGGGCAAAAATACTCGATTTTTAAAAAAAAAAATCTTGAACCTAAATGAAGATTAATTGTCCATTTTCAACAGCTTTGTTGAATGTGCTAACTGCACAATAAGGAATTAATAGGAAAGGTTATGTTTGGGGAAATTGGGCGTTCAATCCCACAGTTTAATTGTGAAATATGCATGGATTTTTGTTACTCTTGGGCACACTAACAATGAACACTGATCACCTTTTGATTATGGACTGCTACATTAGCCAGTGAGATGCTGGTGCTAAAGCCTTACAGCTTTTCATAGCTTGTCAGAGAAGTTTCTTAAGGAAAATATTTGCTTCTTGGAGTAATGCTTGCCATAGCTTATAGGGAGTTGGGTGATAGGAGCTACTTCTTTGAAGTACCAGCATGCTGCTGGTAAATCTCTATACTATAGATGGTGCTGCTCGCTCTTCTGTATCTTTTAGCGTAATGAGTCACAACAGACAATATGCAAAGGAAAGTACTGAGGTTCTATCACTCTGGGACACTGTCTGACTTGCAGTTCTGCCTTTGATGCCTATCAGACAGTTATTTATAGAGAAACTTAATGTGTTGTGTTACAGAAATGAAATTTGAACTCTAAATTAAATTGTTAAATGACTAAGCAGGTCCGTTATAGGCCTCACAGGAGTCTAAGAGGAAGTCTGGCAAGACACAATGATCTTCTGGGATTTTCAGCATATGTACTGTGGTTGGCCTCTTGGATTTCTGATCATTCTTATCCGAGTAGCTTTGGCTCTTCAAAGGCAAATTGATGGATCTGCTTCTGTTTCATTTAGACTGTCTTTTTTTTTTTTAAATAGCTCTTCCTAAATGATTCAACCATGAAGGGAAAATGGTTACTATATTTATCTTAGATTAATATACAGAAAAAAAGTTAGAGCATTCTCTGGGTTGTTTACAATTTAATTATGCAGGGTATACATTGCCCTGTCAGCTGCCTAGATGCCCTAAGCACATCCGAACTTGCCTGATTTCAGAAGCTAAGCAGGGTCAGCCCTGGCTAGTACTTGGATGGGTGACCACCAGGGACTACCAGGTGCTGTAGGCGCCTGAAGTAAGAACCGACAAGCCACTCCAGTATTCCTGCCAAGAAAACTCCACGGACATGAGGTCATGAGGAGTCGGTCACGAGTATAACGACACAACATGAGGTATATCAAGTACTAACACCTTCCCCCTCCTGGGGGAGGGGACTGTGTGTCTGAATGTTTCTCTATTTTCCTTGGACTACCACTGCAAGTTGGAGGAAACCTATTCTGCTAGAAAGCTAATGACTCAACTTGTCCCAGCAATTTTATATGCATCTTGCTAAGTTTATGAGGGCTAGCTGGATAGTTCATTGACTTGGGTATCTAGATGGCTGCAGAGGTTGGGAACTCCATTTCCCACTGTGTAGCCCAGAAAAGCCAGACTGTGTGGCCTTGGGTAAGCTGCATAGTTCTGTGATTCCTGCAGAAGAATCCTAGAATAGTGAAGTTGGAAGGGGCATATAAAGCCAACAAGTCCAATCCTCTGCTCCAGGCAGAAATACATATCAAAGGATATCTGCCAAAAAGGGAATGATCAACCAGTTCTGAGTACAGTATTTCCTACCTAGAAAACCCTGGGAAGGGTTACCAAAAGTCAAAATTGACTTGTCAGCATACCATTCTTATTAAGAGATGGTTTTGTTGTTGCTCAGATCATTGAACTGACATGGGATCTGGTCATTCCTGAACTGTTTGTTAGTCTGTATTACTGGATGGGGGATCGTGTAGCATGACTGTTGCTGACTGACTTACTTTGACCCCACCTTTTTCCTTGAAAAAGGACACAAAGCTCCTTAGAACTTTAAAATGTTTTAAAACTATAACTAGATTAGACTTCAGACCTGAAAACTCGGATTGACACTGCTTCCTCAAACTGGATGATTAAATGGAATAGGGGAGTCCTTGTTTAAACTGAAGTTGTATGTAGAAAATGGAGGATGATTGAATGCAGACTTGTTTTCCTTTTCTTTTTAAGACTTGCCTGTATCAAACATACAATTCAAACTGTACATCTTATGGTATGGAAGTAAATGTTTCTAGAGGTGGTTCTTAGGTCAAATGGCTTAGTGGTGTGTTTGGCTAGATTTAGTCTTCCATCTTTCTCAGTGTTGCTCTCATGAAAAGCATTTGGAGCCAACATGGTCTTCTGGTCATTGGTATTTGTGGAGTGCATTGGGTGACAGCTAGATTTTATGGCTGGCTGGGATGTTTCAAACAAGCTTTACTTGTCTGTTTACCAAGCTTGTCAGGTAGAAAGAAGAGGAGAATAAATAAAAGGATTCTAGGTTATTTCCAATACTGCTGAACAGATGATTTAGAAGAGTTCCTAAACATTTCGATTTAGGAGCAGGGAATACTTGACTTTTTAGATGTTTTGGTCTATTAGTCCCATGAAGCTTTTTCAGCACTGCCAGTGCAAAATAGTATTTTGGGAGTTCTACTCCTGAACACCCTAAGGGGCCACAGCATTCCCATCCCTAACGGCAGGATGATTTAGGGCAGGCATGTCCAAATTTCTGCCCTCCTGATGTTTTGGACCACAACTCCCAGAATTATAAGCTTAGATTGCCAGTGACAAAGGATTGTGGGAGTTGCTGTCCAAAACATCTGGAGGGCCAAAGTTTAGACATGCCTGATTTAGGGTCTTGTGGGGAAAAATAATGTTGTCCTACACTGTGCTGGACCTCCTCTCTCTCTCTCTCTCTCTCTCTCTCTCTCTCTCTCTCTCTCTCTC